>CM035838.1:473711758-474004258 GCA_020510985.1 Pholidichthys leucotaenia | reverse complement strand
ACCGCGGCAGCACAGTTTACTCTCGGCCGGGGGATCGCGGGGATCATGAGATTGTGGGCTCGATCCCTGCCCCCGGCCAACAGTGATCTGTGTGGAGTTTGCATGTTCTCCCCGTGATTGCGTGGGTTTACTCCGGGATTTCTCCGGTTTCCTCCCACATGCCAAAAACATGCAGGTTAGGGAGTTAAGGGGCGCTTGCACACGCAGCGACCGGCAGCTGGTGGCTTGTCACCGGACTGCAGAACAAATCTACCTACGGGTACAAAATAAGTCCCAAAAAAAAATGATGATGCATATGGAAGTGAAGTGTTTAACAATACAATCAATAATACATTTAACCAAGAACATACTGAAATCATTACAATCAGTTGATTTTTTGTCTTTGAATTTGTTAACAATGTCAAGAATTTCTTTTTCATGTTTCTTTCATAAACATTGAGTAAGCGTTCATGTTGACGACATTGTCAGCGCCACTTGTATTTGCTGATGATACAGTGGAGTTGGCAATCTTTTTTCCTATATTAACAAAATATTCATTAAACGTGTTGGAGATTAAGCTATTTTCACTGATTATTCCATTATCTGAATTTAAATAAGAGATGTGGTTGGAATTTAGTTTTCCTCTCTTTGTTATATTATTTAACACCTTCCATATATTACATATATTAGTTTTGTTATTTTCCACTAATTTACTGTAATATGTTTTTTTTACTCGATCTTAAAATACTAATGAGTTTATTTTTATAAGTCTTGTATTTCTTTTCGGCTTCCACAGTTCTTAATTTCAGAAACGTTTTGTATAACAAGTTTTTCTTTTTACAAGCATTTTGCAGGCCCTTGGTGATCCAAGGCTTATCTCTGTATTTAACTTTAGTTTTCTTTACCACTAGAAGGCAATGTTTATTATGTAGTTGTGATAAAATAGAGACAAATTCTCCATATGCTCTATCAATGTCGTCAACATAAACACCGCTCCAGTCTTGTATTTTTAGATCATTTCTAAGGTTGTTGATTGCGGTTTCTGTTACAAGTCGTTTAAAAACCTTATCTATTTCAACGTTATGTGTTACACCAGTGTGTGAAGAAACAAAAACAGGCAGATTGTCTGTCACATCATTGACAATAAGGCCAGCAGTTACATTCCCCTCAGTGACATTTGTGAAAATGTGATCAATAAGTGTTGCTGAATGTGTTGTTATTCTAGTGGGGTATGTTATTGAAGGGTAGAAACCCATACAAAACATGGAATTTATGAATTCAATTACTTGGATATGGTCATTTGGATTTAATAAGTCAATATTGAAGTCTCCACAAATAAATACCAGCTTCTTATTACCTACTGCACTGAAAAGCTCAGACATTTTTTCTTTGAAAATGTCAATATCGGTACCCGGTGCTCGATAAATGCAACTTATTATGATGTTTTTTGTAGTTGTAATTAATTCCACAGTTACACACTCCATGATGTTTTCCATTTCAAAAGACATATTATCTACAACTTGGCTTTGGTAGCAGGACCTGATATATAAACCAACACCAGCACCCCTTTTTTTTTTGACCTGCTTGTGGTATATAAATCATAGCCTCTCATTTGCACTGTATGAAGTTGGTCATTTTTTTTAGCCAAGTCTCAGAAATTGCAACAGCAGAAAATTTTTTATATTGCAACAAACTGTCCTGGATTTTGGAAAAATTCATGTTGAGACTTCTACTATTAAAGTGTATTATTGACAATGATTGGTCAGAAATTGTATTTTTTTAGTTGGTCTGAGCTAAAGTATTTACACTGATGTTTTATACTGTTGAAAAAGTGATTTTCAGGTTTGGTTTCATATTCAACACTGTGTGGCTTATGCTCAGTATATTTGTACCCTTTAAAAATGAGGTTGTTTCCTATAAAACTTTGCATCTTAATTATTCCAGTCAATGGAAACAAATGCACAGTTTATATCTCTAAGTTGATAATGAAATGTCAATCATTTCTGGTTGATTTTTCGCTCCATTGATTTTGGTGTACTGTTACGGGGATGGTGTGGGTGAATAATGAGTCTGTCATACCTTAAGTAGGCTACTGTATGTCCCCCCGTGCTCTGGCAGCTTTCAGCTCTGGCATTAATTCTTTTCTCTTCTTTCTTACCAAATCAGTGAAGTCCTCATTGATGAAGATTTTTGTTCCTTTGAGGGACTTGGCTCTTTGAAGAATGGTCATCCTGTCCTTGTGCCGCAGGAACTTGACCACAATGGGCCTCGGTCTTTCTCCTCCAGGTTTCCCGGTGTGGTGGGCTCTCTCCATCTCGATCCCTGGAGGTAACTGTAGTTTCTCCATGAGAATATTTTTAATCTTCTCCTCTGTGTCGGTCCTGGTGCCCCCACAACACCATCAAAGACTAGATTATTTCTCCAGGATTGTCCTTCCAGATATTCAAATTTGTCGGTGATAGTCAACAGACTGTCACACACTTTAAAAACATCTGATTGCAGCACATTGTTGTGGTCTGCTTGTTTAGACAAATTGGCTTTTATGTCATCTATGTCTTTTTGAGTGAACTGTAGACTGGTTTTAATGTCCTGCAACTCTCTCGTCATCGTGTCCACTCTTGCATTAGCTGAGTCCGTGATCACTTTGATGAGGCTTTTGAAAGTTTCCTGTTGTTGGTTTAACAATGCAGAAAACAGTTCTTTTTGCTGTTGCAGTAAGTCATTTACCTGTGTGAGGGACACATATTCCTCCTCGGATTTGACCTCTGCTTTTGGCTTAGGTGGCATTTTGCTGCAGTTTTGGGATAATTTGCAGTGGACAAGGAAACAAGAGTCTGTTTCCAAGACTAATTCAGTGTTGATGAAAAATTCAAGCAGCAACAACAACAGGAATGTGTGTAAGGCCTGGTGCCAGGTCTGAAGCCTGATGGAGGTGGCTGCAAGGCCTGGTGGTGGTAACTGCCTGTGAAGCCTGGTGGTGGCGGCTGCCTGTGGAGCCTGATGGTCGTGGCTGCTGGCCTGGTGATGGTGGCTGCCTGTGGAGCCTGTTGTTGGTGGCTGCCTGTGAGGCCGAGTGGTAATAGCTGCCAGTCTGCTTCTAAGGCAGAAAGGCCCAATTCTAAATCCACCAGAATCTTCCCCCAAGCCACCAATTCACTTAAGTGTCAACCAAATCACCTACAAAAGTCCAGAACTAGCCACAGGTGAAGAATTGAAGTTCTGTTACCTCTTGAACAGGTAGTATTTAATCCTGCTGCTCAGTGCTGCTGCTCAGTCCTTTGGTCCAAATCCTTGTCTGATTTGGACCAAACTTTGCACAAATCATACTGATCCCATTCTGAACACATCTGGTTATCAATATTCACAAAACTGTCACACCAACACCTACTGCTGACATGAGGTACTGCACAAAATTGTTTCAAATTTTGCGCAAAGACCAGTAGTCACAATGACATGACATTTTCAGTGGTTTCAAAGAGTGCATTGGACTACCTTCAGTGGAAGTCACTTTTGTCCTGCGAAAAGCACAGTTGCCCTGGAAACCCACTGCTTGCTTTTCGACAATGGACACTTGTAAATTGGACAAACTTTGTACGAATTCCACCAAATTTTCAATGATCGATATTAGTCCCTCACTGAATGTGTCTATATAAAAATAATTAACAAACATTTTAGCACCCCATTGATTAAAGGAAGATTTTCTGAAAACTGTTTTCCTTCTTTTTTTTCTCGCCAGCAGAAAAAAATGATATGAAGGAATGACAAGGGTTCATTGACAGTACATGTACATAGTATAGAACTGTTTCCATGGCGACAAGCATGCTTCAATGGCTTCCTCGCAATGTAAAACACGACAGTTACAGCTCAGACAATCCTCGTTTGATTTGGACCAAACTTTGCACAAATCATACTGATCCCACTCTGAACACGTTTGTATATCAGTATTCACAAAACTGTCACACCAGCACCTACTGCTGACATGAGGTACTGCACAAAATTGTTTCAAATTTTGCGCAAAGACCAGTAGTCACAATGACATGACATTTTCAGTGGTTTCAAAGAGTGCATTGGACTACCTTCAGTGGAAGTCACTTTTGTCCTGCGAAAAGCACAGTTGCCCTGGAAACCCACTGCTTGCTTTTCGACAATGGACACTTGTAAATTGGACAAACTTTGTACGAATTCCACCAAATTTTCAATGATCGATATTAGTCCCTCACTGAATGTGTCTATATAAAAATAATTAACAAACATTTTAGCACCCCATTGATTAAAGGAAGATTTTCTGAAAACTGTTTTCCTTCTTTTTTTTCTCGCCAGCAGAAAAAAATGATATGAAGGAATGACAAGGGTTCATTGACAGTACATGTACATAGTATAGAACTGTTTCCATGGCGACAAGCATGCTTCAATGGCTTCCTCGCAATGTAAAACACGACAGTTACAGCTCAGACAATCCTCGTTTGATTTGGACCAAACTTTGCACAAATCATACTGATCCCACTCTGAACACGTTTGTATATCAGTATTCACAAAACTGTCACACCAGCACCTACTGCTGACATGAGGTACTGCACAAAATTGTATCAAATTTTACACAACGACCAGTAGTCATAATGACATGACATTTTCAGTGGTTTCTCAGAGTGCACTGGACTACCCTCAGTGGAAGTCACTTTTGTCCTGCGATAAGCACAGTTGCCATGGAAACCCACTCCTTGCCTTTCAATAACGGACACTTGTACATTGGACGGACTTGGTACAATTTGCACTAAATTTTCTACCATCAATATTAGTCCCGCACCTAACGTGTCTACATAAAAATAATAAACAAAAGCTTTAGAGCCGCTCTTGATTAAAGGAAGAATATCTGACAACTTTTTTCTTTCTTTTTCTCTCACCAGCAAAAAAAAAAAATGACATGAAGGATGACTAGGGCTCATTGACAGTACATGTACATAGTACAGAACTGTTTCCATGGTGACCAGCGTGCTTCAATGGCTTCCTTGCATTGCAAATCTTGACCTTTACACCTTGAGCTTTATAGACTCGTCTGATTTGGACCAAACTTTGCGCAAATCATACTGATCCCACTCCGAGCATGTCTGAATATCAATATTCACAAAACTGTCACACCAGCACCTACTGTTGACATGAGGTACTTCACAAAATTGTATCAAGTTTTGCACAAAGACAAGTAGTCACAATGACATGACATTTTCACTGGTTTCTCAGAGTGCATTGGACTTCCCTCGGTGGCAGTCACATTTGTTCTGCGATAAGCACAGTTGCCATGGATACCCATTCCTTGCCATTCAAGATTTAGTTTTACTTTGGAGGCTTGGGGAAGTCCAAGGGTCACCAAATGTGGAACGTAGGTCAAGGTGACTCTCTTCTTTAGTTTTGTGTTGGTCTGCAACATATACTTATTTACTTACTTAATGTTAAGTGTTACAATGGACACATGTCCAAGTTTACCTTATCACCATACTTTGGACAGTTCGAAATTGGACAAACTGTGTCAGATTTTCACTGTAATTGCAATGATGGAGGTTAGTCCAACTCTGCATGCACCTACATAATAATATTTGATAAAAGTTATAGCACTACTTACTGCTCAAAGGAAGTTCTTGCCAAGTGGTTTACTTCATTATTCCCGCAGCCCTTGCAGCGACAACGGCAAATTTTCCGAGACAGCAAGGTACGACGGGCGCTGGGTTGTGCGGGTGCGTGGGGGGACGAAGACCTGCTTACACCTGCTTGGAGGTTTAATTAGGGCCTGAGCCACTGACAACGTCAGTTGGCGAAAGCCCTATTGTATCTGCTCCGTTTATTTATTAGGGCCGGAACCACTGACAACGTCAGTCGGTGAAAACCCTATTGTATCTGCTCTGTTTATTAGGGCCTGAGCCACTGACAATGTCAGTCGGTGAAAGCCCTATTGTAGTTGCTCAGCTCGAAGAAATTCTTCCACCTAAATGAATAAATTTTTCACCCTCTAAATGTTAACCAAAACGCAATTTTTTTTTTTTGGCAGATCCCTCAGACTCGGTGAAAAATTTGATAAACTGGAAAACATATGTGGCCACCCACCCCTAATTTTTGTGGGTGGGGCCAAACGTACAAGGTCTATGGAAACTGGAGACCATAAACTTTGCTGTACAGACATAAAATTTGGGTGAGGTGTGCATCACCTCAAGACATGCAAAAAACATAATTGTGGCCCATACCCACCACCAACAGGAAGGCTGCCATCTTGCCTCAAAGTAGCCCCACCTCCAATTCGGAAAAAAGCCACACCTCACATTTGAACGAACTAGTCCTAGGGACCTGCTCCGATTGAGCTCATTTTTACATGGCAGCATCTATAAGCATTGGCCATTAAAATTTGTATAAATTAAGTCAAAATCTCAAAAGGTGTGGCCAAGACGCCATGGCGAATTTGACTCCTCCCCTTACAACTTCAAACAGCTGTCACTCGGGCAAAAATTGTCCGATGTCCCCTAAACTTTCCATGATGGAAAATAGTCCTGCCCCAAACGCACCAACATTAAAATACCTGACAAAAGATATAGCGCCACATAGTAGTTAACAAAAGAATTGCTGAAAACTTTTATTTATTACTCACGCGTCACTTGCCAGACTGACATGAAATTTTCTGAGATTAATCACACCACAGGGATGATCATAACTGCACATCAACTTTAACATGACATCACACGTGTTACCATGGACACGCCCTCCTCGCCATTCAATCCTTGATCTTTTTTACAGGATTAGGAATGACCTGGAGTCATGAAATCTTGAACATAGGTTGAGGTGACAGAAATATACAGTCCTATATGGGTGGACAACACATAACTGATTGGTGTGTTGCCATGGCGACATGATGTACGCTGACTCTTCGCCATGGAATATCAAAAACTTGCAAATTTGAAAAATTTCATATGATTTCCACCAAATTTTTGATGATGGATATGACTCCCACCCCGAACGCATCTATGTAAAAATAATAAACAAAAGTTACAGCGCCACCTTGTTGTTAGAGCAACAAGACACTTGTAAATTGGACACACTTTGTATGATTTTAACATAATTTTGCACATTCAATATTAGTCCCACTGTAAGCACATGTATGTAAAAATAATAAACACAAGTTATAGAGCCCCTGGATGGTTAAAAGAAGAACTGATTAAAATTGTTTTATTTATTACTCACGTGCCGCTGGCCAAAATAATGTGAAATTTTCTGAGATTCATCAGACCACAGCGAAAATCATAACTGCACATCAACTTTAACATGCCATCAAACGTGTTACCATGGACACGCCCTCCTTGCCATTCAATCCATGAGCTTATGGAAAGGGGTGGGAAGGTCCTGGACTCATGAAATTTGGAACATACTGTAGGTTGAGGTCACTGTCATATACTGTATGTATATGGGTGGACAACACATAACTGACAGGGAAGTTTTGCCATGGTGCCATTACGAAATTTGACTCCTCCCCTTACAAATTCAAACAGCTGTAACTCGGGCAAAACTTGTCTGATGTCCACCAAACTTTCCATGATGAAAAATATTCCATGACTCCTGGACCTTCCCACCCCTCCCCATAAGCTCACAGATTGAATGGCGAGGAGGGCGTGTCCATGGTAACATGTCTGATGTCATGCTACAGTTGATGTGCAGTTATGATCATCGCTATGGTCGGACCAATCTCAGAAAATTTCATGTCATTCTGGCCAGCGGCGCGTGAGTAATAAATAAAACAGTTTTCAGCAATTCTTTCGTTAACCACTATGTGGCGCTATATCTTTTGTCAGGTATTTTGATGTAGTTGCATTTGGGGCGGGACTATTTTCCATCATGGAAACTTTGGTGCACATCGGACTGGCTTTGCCCGAGTTAAAGCTGCTTGATTTTGTAAGGGGAGGAGTCAAACTTTGTCATGGCACCATGGCAACACTTCTCTGTCAGTTGTGTGTTGTCCACCCATATAGGACTGTAAAGAACAGTTACCTCAACCTATGTTGCAAATTTCATGACTCCAGGACCTTCCCACCTCTCCCCATAAGCTCACGGATTGAATGGAGAGGAGGGCGTGTCCATGGTAACACGTGTGACATCATGCTAAAGTTGATGTTCAGTTATGATCATTACTGTGGTCTGATGAATCTCAGAAAATTTCATGTCATTCTGGTAAGTGGTGCATGAGTAATAAATAAAAAGTTTTCAGCAATTTTTTCATTAACCAGTAGGTGGCCCTATATGTTTTGTCAGGTCTTTTGATGTAGACGCATTCAGGGCGGGACTATTTTCCATCTTTGAAACTTTGGTGCACATCGGACAAGTTTTGCCTGAGTTACAGCTGCTTGATTTTGCAAGGGGAGGAGTCAAACTTGGTCATGGCGCCATGGCAACACTCCCCTGTCAGATGTGTGTTGTCCACCCATGTAGGACTATAAAGAACAGTGACCTCAACCTATGTTCCAAATTTCATGACTCCAGGACCTTCCCACCTACTCCCCATAAGCTCATGGATTGAATGGAGAGGAGGGCGTGTCCATGGTAACATGTGTGATGTCATGATAAAGTTGATGTGCAGTTATGATCAACGCTGTGTTCGGACGAATCTCAGAAAATTTCACGTCATTCTAGCCAGCGGCGGGTGAGTAATAAAAAAACAGTTTTAAGCAATTCTTTCATTAACCACTATGTGGCGCTATATCTCTTGTCAGGTATTTTGATGTGGCTGCATTCGGGGTGGGACTCTTTTCCATCATAGAAACTTTAGGTGCACATCTCTCAAGTTTTGCCTGAGTTACAGCTGCTTGATTTTGTAAGGGGAGGAGTCAAACTTTGTCATGGCACCATGGCAACATGTCCCTGTCAGTTGTGTGTTGTCCACCCATATAGGACTATAAAGGATAGTCACCTCAACCTATGTTGCAAATTTCATGACTCCAGGACCTTCCCACCTCTCCCCATAAGCTCATGGATTGAATGGAGAGGAGGGCGTGTCCATGGTAACATGTGTGATGTCATGATAAAGTTGATGTGCAGTTATGATCAACGCTGTGTTCGGACGAATCTCAGAAAATTTCACGTCATTCTAGCCAGCGGCGGGTGAGTAATAAAAAAACAGTTTTAAGCAATTCTTTCATTAACCACTATGTGGCGCTATATCTCTTGTCAGGTATTTTGATGTGGCTGCATTCGGGGTGGGACTCTTTTCCATCATAGAAACTTTAGGTGCACATCTCTCAAGTTTTGCCTGAGTTACAGCTGCTTGATTTTGTAAGGGGAGGAGTCAAACTTTGTCATGGCACCATGGCAACATGTCCCTGTCAGTTGTGTGTTGTCCACCCATATAGGACTATAAAGGATAGTCACCTCAACCTATGTTCCAAATTTCATGACTCCAGGACCTTCCCACCCCTCCCTATAAACTCACGGATTGAATGGCGAGGAGGGCGTGTCCATGATAACACATGTGACATCATGCTAAAGTTGATGTACAGTTATGATCATCACTGTGGTCTGATTAATCTCAGAAAATTTCATGTCATTCTGGCCAGTGGCGTGTGGGTAATAAATAAAACAGTTTTCAGCAATTCTTTCGTTAACAACTATGTGGTGCTATATCTGTTGTCAGGTATTTTGACGTAGTTGCGTTCAGGGTGGGACTATTTTCCATCATGGAAGGTTTGGTGCACATTGGACAAGTTTTGGCTGAGTTACAGCTGGTTGAAGTTGTATGGGGGGGAGTCAAACGTCGCCATGGCACCCAGGCCACACCTTTTGAGCTTTTGACTTAATTTATACAATTTTTAATGGCTAATGCCTATAGATGTCGCCATGTAAAAATGAGCTCAATTGGAGCAGGTCCCTAGGACTAGTTCGTTCAAATGCGAGGTGTGACTTTTTTCCGAATTGGAGGTGGGGCGATTTTGAGGAAAGATGGCGGCCTTCCTGTTGGCGGTGGGTATGGGCCACAATTATGTTTTTTGCATGTCTTGAGGTGATGCATACCTCACCCAAATTTTTTGTCTCTATGGCAAAGGTTACGGTCTCCAGTCTCCATAGACCTTAAGCATTTGTGTACGTTTGGCCCAACCCACAAAAATGAGGGGTGGGGGGCACATATCTTTTCCAGTTTTTCGAAGTTTTTGCCGGCTCTGAGGGGTGTGCCAAAAAAAAATCGCGTTTTGGTTAACGTTCAGAGGGTGAAAAATGTGATCATTTAGGCGGAAAAATAACAAAGAAACGGAGCAGATACAATAGGGCTTTCGCCGACTGACGTCAGTGGCTCAGACCCTAATAAATGAAGGAGATACAATAGGGCTTTCGCCAACTGACGTTGTCAGTGGCTCAGGCCTTAATTAAATAGCATGGGGCAATAAACATTAACATTAACACATGTAAGACACTGAAATAATGAGCTGCCCCACTAGTGCACGGACACACATAAAGAACAGGACAAGAACAAAGCCCACTCGCTGCAGACAGTGGGTCACCGAGGCTGACAATGCCGATTAACTAAATTAGACAATGACCAGATGATTACCTGAACTTACATGACTCCACTGCTGAGATGAGGTCACAACAGTGGTCCTGGTTATGGGGCAGACAGGCTAGAAAGACTTGTGTACAGTCCCCCCCCCCACTCTTCTATGAAATTTTTCAAGGTGGTTCTTGAATGAGTTAACTGTCGTTGCTTCTACCACAAAGCTGAGGAGAAAAAAACATGCAAGCAAAACATGCCACAATGGGGCAGCACTTACCCATAAGCTGCCATGAATTAACATCAAGTGTGATAATTTAGCTACGACCTGGGAACAACAAGGAGGCAAACACACATCAGTGTATCCTCCGTCAACTAAACACAGATAAGGTAATGGACAACCACAGCAATCTTCAGGGATACAAGGCACCTGCACCGAAGTTATGGATTGAAAAAAGTGGAGTCTGGAATAAATACCTATTACCTGCAAGTCTCGGATGAGGCGAGTGAGGCAAAGGGGAAGAGGCGGGCTCACCAGGGGGCTTTGGTGAGCCAAGCCTCCTTAAGGTCAGTCACATGACTTTGTTGATATATAGATATATAGTCTCAAGGATAGGAACATGATGGCATCATCCACTGGTAAAGACTGTGGTGATGGTCTGAGGGAGGTCGAAATAGATCGAAGGGTCCATGAGAGGATCCTTGTGGCCTTCACATATCCCAGCATTCAGCGTGTGGCTCAGCCTGACTTTTTTTTCTTGGCTCAGGCAGAAGCAGATCGAAGTCAGAAACAGTTCAAAGTCAGTTTTTATGTTTGAATTATGCAGCAGTTTCAAAGTAAAACCACCAATAATCCATTTTTTTTGATGTGCTGTATGCTTTGCTTAAACATGTTGAACTGTTATTTTTTCTGAAGTCAAACCTTTTTTCCCATTAATGTCAGTTTATTACCTAATGTCAGTAATCTAAAAATAGTGTGCCGTGGTTGAAATAACTTGCTTTAAGATAACTTTTAAAGTTCCATATGGACATCATTGTTATGTCCATAACCAGTGTGTTGTGTGTGTGTGTGTGTGTGTGTGTGTGTGTGTGTGTGTGTGTGTGTGTGGGTGTGTGTGTGTGTAAGTGATGCCGTACCCACCCACAGGGTGATGTCAGGCGGGCAAGGTCCATTGTGTATATAGTTCTGTGATCTGTGTAATAAAGGTTAGTTGTTAGCTGCATGAAGAGTGACTCCGACTCCCCTTTATTCATACATAACATTTGGCGACAAAGAGATAAATGGAAGCGTGTTGGCTACCTCCGCCACTGGCGCCATTTCTGGAGCGCACAGGAGAGCCGGTGCTCCTGTGGCCAGAGTGGAGGGCCACGTTTGAGGAGTACATTCAATTCAACTTTATTTATATAGCGCCATTTCACAACAACAGTCATCTCATAGCACAAGTTCATCAGGGTGCTGGGCTTGCACTGGCTAGATGGGAGATGACGGCGGGCACTCCTGGCCCACAATCTCGGCGCGGAGGACCGGAGAATCCTCGGTACGCTGGGAGCAGCGGAGTGCTATGAGGATGCTGTCGAGCAGCTGGCCGAGCAATTTGATGGGCAGATGAAGACCATGAGGCTGTGGGTGATGGAGCTATTGGCACTGGGAATGGCTGAGCTAGTTAGCGTTGGGAAGCTAATGACCCAGTCTACGCCTATGGACAGGCTAGCTGAGGAGCTAACTTCGTGCCAAAAACAGGCTGCGAGTGGCCAGCTGGACATTGAGGTGGGACCGGGGCTACAAGTGGAGGAGTCCCCGGTCACTGAGGATGGCGAGCCAGTAAGAAAGTTCAGCACGGCACAAGAGCACAGCGTTGGTGGGTTGGACAGCGGAGAGGGAGTGCAGCAGGACTCATCCCCGCAGCTGGAGGCTGGTCAGCGGGAGAGCGGGTCCACGGAGGCTGGGAGCCCCGGGGAAGAGCAGCAGCAGCAGCCGGGCGTGGAGACACCGCAGCGGGGCACCTGGAGCGAGGGTGTCGGGAGCAGTGACGAGGCGTCCGGGTTGGAGAATGTCGCCGACAGGTGCGAAGCTGAGAGCCCTGGGAGAAAACAGCAGCAGGTGGGCATGGAGATGATGCAGTGGGGCGCCTTGAGCGAGGGTGCTGGGAACAGCGGCGAGGTGCCTGGGTCGGAGAACGACGTTGGCGAAGGTGACGTGGTGAGCCCCGGGAGTGAGCAGCAGCAGCTGGACACGGAGGCAATGCAGCGGAGTGCACTGGATGAGGGTACTGGCGAGGTGCCTGAGGCAGCAAGCGGCGCTAATGAGCAGGCTTCGGCTTTCCCCGGAGTATGGCTACAGGGGGCCTGAGTGTTTGGAACCATGACGGGGGTGTTGAAGGCGGTTGGGAGTGGACCGGTGGACACGGAGGAACGGCGTGTTGGACAGCAGCACTGCAGGGCCGGAGAGGCAAAGAAGCTAATGGCGGGAAGAGACATTTTCGACGGGGAGGGTGGCTTCGACCTTGGGAGCAGACAGCAGCCAGCGGTGCACATGCCGTAGGGCTGCCCGGGTTCTCTGGGCCGGTTTTGTCCATGGCTGTCCAGGGACATTGGGGTGACTTAATCCATTTTATGTACAGTGGGGCAAAAAAGTATTTAGTCAGCCACCAATTGTGCAAGTTCTCCCACTTAAAAGATGAGAGAGGTCTCCAATTTTCATCATAGGTATACCTCAACTATGAGAGACAAAATGATAAAAAAAAAAAAAATCCAGAAAATCACATTGAAGGATTTTTAATGAATTAATTGGTAAATTCCTCGGTAAAATAAGCATTTCGTCACCTACAAACAAGCAAGATTTCTGGCTCTCACAGACATGTAACTTCTTCTTTAAGAGGCTCCTCTGTCCTCCACTTGTTACTTGTATTAATGGCACCTGTTTGAACTCCTTAACAGTATAAAAGACACCTGTCCACAACCTCAAACAGTCAGACTCCAAACTCCACTATGGCCAAGACCAAAGAGCTGTCAAAGGACACCAGAAACAAAATTGTAGACCTGCACCAGGCTGGGAAGACTGAATCTGCAATAGGTAAGCAGCTTGGTGTGAAGAAATCAACTGTGGGAGCAATTATTAGAAAACAGAAGACATACAAGACCACTGATAATCTCCCTCGATCTGGGGCTCCATGCAAGATCTCACCCTGTAGGGTCAAAATGATCACGAGAACGGTGAGCAAAAATCCCAGAACCACACGGGGGGACCTAGTGAATGACCCGCAGAGAGCTGGGACCAAAGTAACAAAGGCTACCATCAGTAACACACTACGCCGCCAGGGACTCAAATCCTGCAGTGCCAGACGTGTCCCCCTGCTTAAGCCAGTACACGTCCAGGCCCGTCTGAGGTTTGCTAGAGAGCATTTGGATGATCCAGAAGAGGATTGGGAGAATGTCATATGGTCAGATGAAACCAAAATAGAACTTTTTGGTAAAAACTCAACTTGCCGTGTTTGGAGGAGAAAGAACACCATACCTACTGTGAAGCATGGGGGTGGAAACATCATGCTTTGGGGATGTTTTTCTGCAAAGGGACCAGGACGACTGATCCGTGTAAAGGAAAGAAAGAATGAATGGGGCCATGTATCGTGAGATTTTGAGTGAAAACCTCCTTCCATCAGCAAGGGCATTGAAGATGAAACGTGGCTGGGTCTTTCAGCATGATAATGATCCCAAACACACCGCCCGGGCAATGAAGGAGTGGCTTTGTAAGAAGCATTTCAAGGTCCTGGAGTGGCCTAGCCAGTCTTCAGATCTCAACCCCATAGAAAATCTTTGGAGGGAGTTGAAAGTCTGTGTTGCCCAGCGATAGCCCCAAAACATCACTGCTGTAGAGAAGATCTGCATGGAGGAATGGGGCAAAATACCAGCAACAGTGTGTGAAAACCTTGTGAAGACTTCCAGAAAACGTTTGACCTCTGTCATTGCCAACAAAGGGTATATAACAAAGTACTGAGATGAACTTTTGTTATTGACCAAATACTTATTTTACCGAGGAATTTACCAGTTAATTCATTAAAAATCCTTCATTGTGATTTTCTGGATTTTTTTTTTCTCATTTTGTCTCTCATAGTTGAGGTATACCTATGATGAAAATTGGAGACCTCTGTCATCTTTTAAGTGGGAGAACTTGCACAATTGGTGGCTGACTAAATACTTTTTTGCCCCACTGTAAATATATGTATTTCTGTATATATACTCTGCTGGTGTGCATATGAGTATGTATGATATGGGATTATTTTGTATATTTTAGAGATGTGGCCCGATTTTTGTGTTTTTCTTTTGGATGAATGTGACAGGATGTTTTCTTACAGTTCATGAGTCCCTGTTTAGTGTGTGATTTGGGTCCTAAATTTGGTGTCATATTGACTGGACAAGCAACCTGAGTGCAAAGTGCAATTACCAAGAGAACACACAAAAGATGTTTGACCTTTTATTAGAATTTTCAAAATCGCACATTTGTAGAAAACATCAGTCACTTGCCAGATAAGCAGGAGCCCTGCGGAGGATAGACGAGACTGATTAGGGAGGAATGGAGAAATAATGGGAGTCAAATTATACCACTTGGGAGATGAGGGGAGACCGGCACAGAACCCATTGAAGGAGAAGAACCAGCAGGTAAGAACTGCCGGTCGGGTATGTTGTGAGGTCTGACTGGGTGGAGAGGATGAGCTGAGTTGAAACGGAGAAACAGGCTGGCGAGTGCACCAAATCCCCGAAGACGCACCGCTTCGTTCGCAGCAACCTGGAAGAGGTGGAAGGGAGGATGTGTAAGGCAAAGTCATAAATGACACAACCGCTTACAAGAGAGCTGTCTGCTGGAGCAGTATACCCAAACGAGCCAGCGCTGAATCACTGAAGAGCGCTTCCTTATAAACGCTGGCCCAGCAGGAATCAGCAGGCGCGTCTGATGAGGAAGCCGGTGAGCAGGAAGGAGGGGCGTGCGCTCGCCAGCCCTTGACATTTGGGAGGTTTTCAATTGTGTGTAGACATTGTGTGTTTGGACTTTTCTAAAGGGGCGGGGACAATGTTGTATGTGTGTGTGTGTGTGTGTGTGTGTGTGATGCCATACCTGCCCACAGGGTGACGTCAGGCGGGCACAGCCCACTGTGTATATAGTTCTGTGATCTGTGAAATAAAGGTTAGTTGTTAGCTACATGAAGAGTGACTCCAACTCCCCTTTATTTATACATAACACAATGTTCCAATGATGAGGCCGAAGGTGCAGTATAGCATTATTGTAGTAGCTCACAGAACACGAAGGCGCTCCCGTCAGGGCAGAGGCACTGGTCGTAAAGAGACCATGCCTCTTCGGGGTAGGCCTTTTATACCCTGGGTGGCAGCAAAACCGGAAAGGTGTAGCCGTCACCCACAACATACAATAATAATAATAATAATAATAATAATAATAATAATAATTAATATATAACAGTGCTGTTAAAAAAACACCTAATGTTATTTTTAGAGAAAACGGAGCAGTTTATGAAGCTGAGGAAGGACAGGACATCTGTAATAATTTTATTATGCTGATCTTAAAAATGTCCATCACATCTGAAGTGATAATCAGATTTCTTTGACTGTTTTTTTCCTTTTTTCTGGTTTATTTCTGAGGTCCACGGTGGAGAACCTGCAGGAACCGAGGCTCAGCTGTGGAGAGAACGGGCTGGACTCCACATTTATAAAACTGATATTTGACTGAAATAACCACAATAAGAGATTTGATGAATTGTGTTATTGATTGTAATTTTTAGCAGTTTACTTTGCAAACTGAAACAAGCTAAATAAAAACATTGCATGTGTTCTGTTAATAGTTAGAAAAACAACATTTCAATGAAGTATTTTTTTGAAAAAGATGATTCTTTGCAAGATAATTCCAAAAGACACTTTCATATATTTATTACACACAGAGTGGAACATTTTAAACCTGATTTAATATTGATGATAATGATTATAGTTTTAAAATTAAATGACAAATCCTGATTTTTATAATTTACTGAGATGGTCCAACTGAGATGAAGTTGAAGGTGGAATCTGTTCTGCTGCTGCTGAACATCATTGAGGCTCATCATCCCACAGTACAGGACTGTGGTCTGCTTTACAACAGTAAAAAGTAAATGTCAGAGCCGATACAAGGCAGAATATCTAATTATTGAGCTACATGATGGTCAGAAATGATAACAGTAAACTTTCATATTTTCCACTGCTCGTGTAATTAAGAATATGTTTTAGAACTGATATACAATGCCTCTCGCTCAAAGTGCTGGGATAGGCTCCAGCCCCCCTGTGACCCCAAAAGGATTAAGCGGAAGAAGATGAATGGATGGCTATACATCACTCTATAAAAGCAAGAAATCTGTGTGTGTGTGTCTGTCTGTGTGTGTGTCTGTCACGTTCATAGGACATCATAGGACGGTCTATGAACTCAGCCATCATAGGACACATAGACAAATGTGTCTTTATAATGTCATATAGACCATGAACTCAGGCATCATAGGACAACTCGCGATGCCTATATGATGGCACATAGACAAATGTGTCTTTATGATGTCATATACATCAAGCCTACCTTCATGTCTTTATGATGTCATATACAGTGACAGACATCAGGCAACATGTCTTTATGCTGTCATATACATCAAGGCTGCCTTCATGTCTTTATGATGTCATATACAGTGAGTCCATGCCGGAAAGCCTCTTTTTGCTCAGATCTATTTTCATGATCCTGTCCATGAACTAGAATTACGACGCACCTATCCCTCAATCATTGGTCTCAATGAAAAAGAAGAAGAAGAAGAAGAAGAAGAAGAAGAAGAAGAAGAAGAAGAAGAAGAAGAAGAAGAAGAAGAAGAAGAAGAAGAAGAAGAAGAAGAAGAAGAAGAAGAAGAAGAAGAAGAAGAAGAAGAAGAAGAAGAAGAAGAAGAAGAAGAAGAAGAAGAAGAAGAAGACCCACCAGATGGAGAGCAATAGAATGATGACAACTGCTGCACGTCAGAAAAGATGCCATGAAGATGAAACACCTGAGGTCCCAGCAGTACATCGCACCCGTCTGAGACAGGAGGACATCCTTCACCAGCATCGGGTACAACAGACTTTAAAGCACATTTCTAGGACATCATAGGACGGCCTATGATCTCTGCCTTATCATCATAACGCGTCCTATGAACTCAGGCATCATAGGACGACTCGCCATGCCTACATGATGGCAAATGTGTAACCTTGATGAATGCCAGTCTACACTATAAATGTGTAAAATGCCAAGCAAAGCTCTGATTTTCTCCGGGTGCTCCAGTTTCTTGGTTTCTACAGGCATGCACGGGCCTTCCTGAACAGGGTCGAAAGCCACTTTTTCAGGATTGTGCCCATGAACTGGAATTACGACGCAGCTATCCCTCAACCAGTGGTCTGAACGAAGAAGAAGAAGACCCACCAGATGGAGAACAATAGAATGAGGAGAATTGCTGCACTTCAGAAAGGATGCCATGAACATGAAACACCTCAGGTTCCAGCAGTACGCCGCAGACATGACTGTGAACAACACAGCTGTCTGAGACAGGAGGAGACCCTTCAGTGGTCTGAACGAAGAAGAAGACCCACCAGATGATGTCTATATGACGGCACACAGACAGAGCACATGACTCCCTACAAGACATATAGAGTATATAGACACAGGAGAGCAACATAACACAGAACAGTGACAAGCAGGAGAAGAAGTAACAAGCAGGGGCAAACAGCCCCAGATGGCAGGGCATATTTTGTGTGATTTTTGTTTTGCTGCATACAACAGCCATCACATGTGATTGCCACTTAGTGCTGTGTTGCTATATCAACTGTCCTGTAACTGGCAAGAATTCTGTTCCAATGCATCCCCTCTACGGGCATGCATGGGTTTCTACGGGCATGCACGGGTATGCACTAGTATTTAAAGTAACAATTAATTTGTCTATTTTGTGGTTTTAATTTACCTTTATTTTACCTGCTGACTTTAACATGAGTTAAAGTCTTATTTTATCTGTCATGGTCCTCTTTCAGTTTGGTGAAGAATCTCAAGTAAAAGGTAAAGAAAATACAATAAATGAAAAAAAGATAGAAAAAAACCAAAGTTCTCTCTGTCAAAAATGGCAGCAAAAACCCCCAAAACTCAACTGACATTGTTGCTAGGCAACGAGGTAGCGTGTAGTCACGCAAACATACGTCCTCCAAAGACTAGACCATCGCATTTAACAGTCGTAAATCAGCCTCTAGATGCAGCCTACCGACCTGTGAGGGCTCTGACCTCCAGGGCCGCGGTCTACGAGGCTGCAGCTCCTCAACTGAGACACAGCCTGTCTGTCTTCTTAATGTTTAACTTCATTGACTGATGTTCAGTTAAAATGAGGATTTTTCTCAGAGATGCTGTGAAGATATGCATGTTTTTGCTGAGTTGCTTGAGAGGAATCCAAGTGATCCAACACAATGAACATAAGAGGTAGTGAGTGGAACAAAGAGAACAAACAGCAAGAACGCAGCCACTGAAGTGAAACCAATGAGGACGAGGCTCTTGAATAGCTGTTGCTTCACATGTCAGGCTGTGGTGTGGCTGAAGACTGACGGGGCTGGTGGGTGAGGCCCATTCTTTTACAGCTTAATGATTGTCCCACAGAGCCCTGTCCCTTGGGGGCACAAAACCCCACTTTTCTTTTAAAGAAGCAGGAAGTCCACAAGCCTTGATGTCACTTAAGTTGGCACCAAATAATTCATCCAAGCTCATCACCAATCCTTTTCATTCCCCTTGTTCCACCAGCCCCAGTTCAAATTGCTCCAGGCACTTGGAGCACGATAGCACAGGACAATTGTTGTGCTCACAGTTCATCTTGTCGATGGTTTTTCCAGCCTGTCAGAGAAGTATTTGGACTTTTCCAGGGTTAGGAGAAAACTTGGCAGCACATTGGTTTTCTCTGTTGTTGTTTTTTTTAAAAAAAAAAATATAGATTAGTAACTCAGGTCTGTCCTCACAGTTGGGACAGGTGTTTCTCTGTGCAGGTCAGTGATCAGAACCTATATTTGTTTAGAACTTTCTGATCTCAGTGACCAGTTAAAAATCCTTTAAACAACAATGAAAGAGCCATAAACCAGCTGGTGAAACAGTTCAGGTTTGCCAGTTAACCTCACGTGTTTTTGGACTTTGGGAAGAAACCAGGGCACAGCCGTAAAAGCATGGGGAGAATGAATAAACTGCACACAAGAAGGCCACTGCCAACACAGAGATGTGAAACAGGAAAATGTATTTAAAGTCCTGTGAAAAAGTATTTGCCCCCTTTCTGATTTCTTTTATTTTTGCACATTCGTCACACCTAAATGTTTCAGATCATCAAACAAATTTTATTATTAGATAAAGATAACCTGAGTAAATACAAAATGCCATTTTTAATGATGATTTCATTTATTAAGGGAAAAAAGTGATCCACATCTATAGTTATGTGAAAAAATTAGGACACCCTGTATAAGCTTGTGTGGTTTTTAACATATTTGGACATATGAATTTTTTTTAGGACACCCCCACATTCATTCCCACTTAAAATGGCTAAAATAAATGTTATAAAAACAAAAACAAGGTTAGACATAGATATGTGAACATTTCTTAATAAAGAACTGAATATTTAATGAGGCTGTTATGTCTGATAAATGACGGCGAGCGAGGCGAGGCTTCATGCAGCAAACAACTAACTTTATTACACTGAACTTGGTGTTTATATACAGAATGGGCCATGCCCGCCTGATGTCACCCTGTGGGTGAGCACGGCATCCAGACACACATATTCATACCCCCCCCTCAAAAAAATCAAGCACACAGGAAACCCACCCAAATCTGGTAACCTGACTCACACACTAAGAACAAGGAGGGTAACACATAGTAATAAAACAACCCATCACATTCACACAAACCAACCAAACTGGACCTTGTCTCTGAAAAGTAAAATAATCCCATATTCTCACTCACTCACATATACACCAGCATCAGATATACTGTATATACATATATATACATATCATTATTTACACAAAAGAATTTTCAAGTGACACCATAGTCTCTGGGCAGCCACCATTCACATAGCAGCCACGGAGGGCCTGGGCACCCCCACGGCATCCCCAAGTCCGGCCGTCGCCCCCCAGGGTCGAAACACCCCTTTCTGGCCAGCCTGTCTCCACCTTTCCAGACTGTTTTTTTCTTTCTGGGCTGAACCCCGCCGTCAACCCGCAGGGAAACCCGACCCGGTCTCCCGTGCCCGCCACGTCGTCTTCAGACCCTCATTCTGTGTCGCGCCGTCCCGCCGTCCCGCCGACCCGTTTGGCTCCAGGGACTGCCAAAATCCACTCGTTGGTGCCACTCGCTGCCACCGTGCCCTGCGGCTGCTGTGGCTCCCCTCCGGGGTCCACACCGTCACCTGTGCCGGGCTCGTTCACTGACCCGGGCTTCTCGCCGCTGCATCCAGCACTCTCGGTCCCGGTGCTCTGCTGCGCTGTCACCATGCCTGGCTCTCGTCGTTCATTTTCGGGGTCCGCATCATCACCTACGTCGGGCTTGCTCACTGACCTGGGCTCCTCACCGCTGCATCCATTGCTTTCAGTGTCGGTGCTCCGCTGCGCCACCATCATGTCCAGCCGCGGCTCTTCCCCGAAGTCCTCAGCCTGCACTGTCCCGCTTGCCCGCTGTACAGCTTCCAACAGCGGGGCTGACTCTTGCTGTGTCGCCTCTCCGTCCTGCTGCACCACCTCTCCGCCATTCTCGCACACCGCACTGTCCAACCCGCCTGCACCATGGTCTCGGGTCAAACTGGGCTCCATGGCTGGCTTGCTGACCACGGCGACCGGGGACTCTTCTACTCGCGGTCCTGGTCCCGTCTCGAGGCCCAGCTTGGCGCCCTTAGCCTCGTCTTGGCACGCATTTAGCATATCAGCAAGCCCGTCAGCTCCTGGAGCCAAGACCTCCATCACACGCAGCTTCACGGCCCTCGTCTGACCGTCGAAGTGCCTGGCCAGCCGCTCGACAGCATCCTCGTAGAGGTCCGCGCCACCCAGAGCACCGTGGATCCTTTGGCCCTCTGCGCCGAGACTGTGGGCCAGGAGCGTCTGCCGACATCAGGAGTCAGTTGAGGTGGTATGGGCATCTGATTAGGATGCCTCGTGGACGCCTCCCACTTGAGGTGTTTCAGGCACGTCCCACTGGGAGGAGACCCGGGGCAGACCCAGGACTCGGTGGAGAGACTATGTCTCCCAGCTGGTCTGGGAACGCCTTGGTATCCTCTCTGAAGAGCTGGAGCTGGTGGCTGGGGAGAGGGAAGTCTGGGTTTCTCTGCTTGAGCTGCTGCCTCCGCGACCTGGACCTCCGGAAAAGCGGTAGAAGATGGATGGATGGATGGACAGTGTTCTTTTCTTGGTATGCTTCATTTTTGTGTCTGTGAACATAGAGCTGATGTGCCTTGCTAAAAAGTTCCAGTTTTGTCTCGTCTGTCCATAGGACATTCTCCCAGAAGGTTTGTGGCTTGTCAACATGCAGTTTGGCAAATTCCAGTCTGGCTTTTTTATGATTTGTTTTCAATAGTGGTGTTCTCCTTGGTCGTCTCCCATGAAGTCCACTTTGGCTCAAACAACGACGGATGGTGCGATCTGACACTGATTTACCTTGACCTTGGAGTTCACCATGAATGTGTTTAGAGGTTGTTCTGGGCTCTTTTGTTACCATTCGTATTATCCGTCTCCTCCTGCGGCCACATCCAGGGAGGTTGGCTACAGTCCCGTGGATCTTAAATTTCTGAATAATATGTGCAACTGTAGTCACAGGAACATCATGCTGCTTGGAGATGGTCTTATAGCCTTTACCTTTAACATGCTTGTCTATAATTTTCTTTCTAATCTCCTGAGACAACCCTCTCCTTTGCTTCCTCTGGTCCATGTTTAGTGTGGTACACACCATGTCACCAAACAGCACAGTGACTGCATGTCACCCTTTAAATAGCCCGACTGACTGATTACAAGTTTGTAGACACCTGTGATGTTAATTAGAGGACACATCTTGGTTGAACATGTCCCTATGGTCACATTATTTTCAGTCTTTTCTAGGGGTACCATCATTTTTGTCCAGGCCTGTTTCATGAGTTTGTTTTTTAAAATAATTCTGTTGAACCTCAATTCAAAAGCATTGTCTGATTTTCACTGGTTAATTTTCATAGAATTTTTATTTATTACCACTTTTGTCAGATTCAAGTTATTTCTGTGACCATTGTGGGTTTTTCTTTCATTAACAGAGGGGTACCAACAATTTTGTCCACGGCTGTAGAACCTATGACAGAGTGAAAAAGGCTAAAAGATCTCAAAAAGCAACACATCATGCTGCAATCTAAAGAAATTCAAGAACAGATGAGATACAAAAATCCAGAAGAACATCAAAGAACTGCAGGCCTTCCTTTCCTCAGTTTGGACACTAGTCCAAACTGAGGAAAAGTCTTATTCAGCAATAAGGCAGACAAAAATGAACACAAAGGCTCATCTCACATTCACCATATTTGTTAGCTTTTTCTGATATTAAAATTTGTTTGATGATCTGAAACATTTAAGTGTGACAAATATGCAAAATATTAATAAAATACTTTTTTCACATCACTATATATAGTATATACTGTATACCAGGGGTGTCCAATCATGTGCCATGGAGGGCCAAGACCCTGCAGGCTTTACTTCCAACCAGTGTCTTCAACAGCAGATTTCACTGAACTTCTTCCCACTGATTAGTGATAAGTGAAAACACCTGCTGAAGAGACTGGGTGGAAGAGAAAACCTGCAGGGTCTTGGCCCTCCATGGCACATGATTGGACACCCCTGCTGTATACATACACACACAGCACTATATACATATATAATAGCGAACTCTTAATTCCCTTCTCATGAACTTTGTTCATGAGACCAGAGTGGTGGCCTAGAGGAAGCGCATCCGCCCCACAACTGGGAGGTCGGGGTTCAAGTCCTGGCAGGGTCATACCAAAGATCATATACTAAAAATGGAACTTCCTGCAGTCCAGCTTGGTGTTCAGCAAAAATTGAACAGAGGAGGGAAATGTGGGCAGCAGTGGCTCAGGAGTTAGAGCGGGTCGTCCAATAACCAGAGGGTTGGCGGTTTGAATCCCGCTCTCCCCAGCCATCCTGCCGTTGTGTCCCTGAGCAAGACACTTTACCCACCTTGTCTCCAGTGTCCATGACACTGGGTATGAATGTACATAAATGTTCGGTAATGGTCAGAGAGGCCGTTGGCGCAGATTGGCAGCCAGGTTTCCATCAGTTTGCCCCAGGGAAGCTGTGACTACAGCAGTAGCTTACCACTACCATTGTCTGTCTGTCGAGTGAATGAATAATGGACTCATTGTAAAATGTGTTTGGTATCTTGAAAGGTGCTATATAAATACAACCATTACTATTACTCAGACCAACTATGCGCCAGATTCACTCCCATCACAGGATCCAGATATGCCCACAGGGATGGACAGGACTGAGTACCATTTTGAGATCTTTCTATCAGCAACACAGACCTTTTACACCTAGGTGTCAAAAGAAGGTGAACAAAAGGTCCCCTACCCACACCTCAGAGGTTTTGTGACTACAGCTACCAAAGAGAAGCTTCCGGAACTCTGTTTGCATTGTTTGGTTTAATTTTCAACCGCAGGGATCCTAATGCTGCAACACCAATGGAAGAAGTGTGTGGACCGAAGGGGAGACTATGTTAAAAAAATAAACCACATTTGGTCAAATCTGACCACTATGAACTTTTCAGCTGATGAACTTTTCACCCCGCCCCCCATATTTATTCCAGTGTGCCTAGCTTTGTGGTAATTCAGCATTTCTAAGAATTTTGTCTGTATTTAGGGTGCATTCAGATGGCCACTGTTTGGTCCAGACCAAAGGACCAAACAGTGGCTTCTGCAGATAGTTTGGTTAGTTTGGTGCAATCTGAACGCGCGTTGGAACTCTGGTGTGCACCAAACAAGCGAAGTCTTGTCCCCCTAAAAACGAGGGTCTTGGTTCTCTTGTAAATGAAGTCTGAGGTCTTGCACATAATTTAGGTACCTATTTATTAACTCCATTTTATATTTACTTATTTTTGTAGGATGTTACTTGGGTTCTAAATATTTTATTGAGTTTTAGACCTTTGAGTTTTTAACCTCTTTGACTAGTTTTTAACTTTTAATATGACTCTTCTCTCTTACCTCTGGTTTTTCTCTCATCTCTTTGTCTTTTTATATCCTGATTGATGGAGCCTTGAGCATTTTTATCACGTTCATAGTCAATTTCAAGTGTGCCTGTGTTTGTGTCTATGTTGAATGTAATTTGTGGCTTGTAAATATGGATATTACCAGACTGCAAAACAAATCTACCTACGGGTACAAATAAAGGAACCTGAACCTGAACCTGAACCTGGTGCACTCAGCTTGCAGTGTGAATCCAAGTGGAGTATCCAGCGGACCAAAGGGCGGAAGTGCCCCATTGGTGTTTGTGTAACCATAGCAACATGTAGTCTGAGAAGAGAAACTGGCGTTTACCATAGTACATTTTGGGTACAAAATAACAATAAAGACAACCGCGTGAATCCGATAAATCCTTTCACCAGTGAAAGCCAAGGAGAAGAGTTAAAAAAATGTCTCGTTTGTGGTGGACACACAACCCGGCTGAAGGGAACCGCTTTCCGTTTTCAGTCCCAGCCAATCGATGAGCCGGATTTTTCTTCTTCGCTGAGATTTTTTCTTCCTGGTCAGTGGTGGTTTCGGCTACAGCGCCCCAAACAAACAGTTGTAACTGCGTGATGTTGTTCAGGCAGTTTGATCCACTGCAGTGTGAATGCAAACCAAACCAAATAAAGGTGTTGTTGTGATGGGTTTTAGTATAATATGTGGCGTGATGACGCAGTCGGCTGGTGACATCATCACTTCGGCATATACTGTATATGGACGAGTCTGCCATTACAGGGCTCTCTTGCCCTGGCGACTCGGTGTAGTAATGGCATATATAATATCTTGTTAACCAACTCTATAATAAAGCTCAGTTTCAGCGCAGCATCCTCATCCATCTCTTCACTGCCAGGTTTGTGGATATAGCATTTGGCAATGGAGGATTAGCCATGGAAGCGTGTGTAACACCACTGTGGCCTTTCCTTGAGCTCCTGGGAAAACCGCCAGTTCTATGGCCATGTTGGCTGGAGGCGTTTGAAACGTATGTTACAGCGTTGGACCTGGGAAAGTTGGATAAGGTGAGGATGCGAGCGCTACTTGTCCACAACCTAGGCAGAGAGGGCCAAAGGATTCTTTGGACACTCGGCGTGACGGATTCGTATGAGGAAGTTGTGGAGCTGCTAGCTAGCTATTTCAACTTGCCGGACAGCGTGACGGTGCGACAGATTTGCTTTCATCAGAGACACCAAAGAGTTGGTGAGCCAATACAGCAGTTTGTCACTGACCTGAAACAGTTAGCTAATGTGTGCCGTTTTGGGCCATTGGAGGACGAGATGGTGCGGGACCAATTGGCCAGACACACATGTAATGCTGGGCTACGAGCTAGGTTGCTAATGGCACCTAATGACCTGACGCTAGCTAGAGCAGTTGAGCGAGCACTCCAGTTGGAGGCTGCGGAAAATTTAGCGTTGGAGCTAAATTGGCATCAGACACAGAAGATGCCCAAACAGATGATGGAGGCCAATGCGGTGGACTCAGAAGACAAAGAAAGCATGGCAGAAGAATACGAGGCTAATGTGGTGGGCCAGAGGTCCGCTCCGAGGGGCCTCATCTGCGGGGGTTGTGGGTCCCTGACGCACCAGGTGGTGCGTCAGGGACCTGGTTCGCGACCACCTGGCGGAACATACCAACTGTGCTGCGGTCCGGTCCAAGCTGCTCACATTTCCGGGTGAACTGACGCTGTCCAAGGCCGTCGAGTTGGTTCTCCATCTGGAGGCAGCAGGTAAGCTAACTCGGCAGCTGAGTGAGTGTCTGTCACCGCGAGAGTTAGGATCCCCCATGGCTACACAAGTAGTGGACCCACACAGCAATGTGAGCGTTGAGGATGACACAGGAGGTGCCAATGCTGTACAGAGGAGGTCTGCCCCAGGGAAGCCCAGATGTATGGGCTGCGGGTCCACGAAGCACCGCTACAAAGCCAGAGAGTGTGTGGCAAGAGGGAAGCCCTGTGGCAAGTGTAGCCGTCTTCACCTCTACGTGAGGGTGTGCCAATTAGCCAAACAAGGAAGCCCGCAAAGGAGTTTAACCCCTCCCGCCCCGACAGTGATCCATACTGTGTCCTCGAACAGCAGTGGGCACACGTATTGCATGGTGCAGTTGGATGGAATGGCGGTGCCGATGCTGATCGATATGGGGGCGGAGAGTTCCTTGCTGAACTGGGCTACAGTGAAGCAATTTTTTTCCCCACTACAGTGTTGGAGGTGACCTAGCGTGGCTTTGCGGCTATGGAGAAGGACGGTTGGCCACGGTGGGAACCATCAGACTGACGGCTCGGTATAAGTCGGCGGAGATGGCTGATGTGGAGTTTGTCGTGGCGGCCTGTGGCACAAACATTATGGGCTGCAACCTCTTCTATGGTCTCAATTTCTCCATCAAGAGCGGTGCTGGGGAAGAGTGGTTGGACTGCAGATTGTGGGACCAACCGGTTCCAAGAGTACAGGACGATGCTGTGTGGGTCGAAAGGTTATTCGGCACCCCAGAAAGTGGACAGGCCTTGTCTCGCTTAGTGTCACTGCAGGAGGGCCCCAGTGCCAGAGCCCAAGTAGCCCTGGACGAGCGTACTGGCCGGCACAGGGGAGCACCTGCACTGATGAGCGATGCCCAAGGGATGGTCCCAGGTGTTCCTGGAACTTGGCCAAAGTGGGCCGGTGGACATGGGGCCACATTGGCAGGGCCCGCAGTGGATTTAGAAGAGGTCGGGGCAAGACTGATTGGCACTGGGAGGGCGAGTGCCAGGCTGAGACACTGCAGGCTGAGCAGAGCCCCGCTGGGAATCGCGGACTGGGTTTGGGCTCGAGCAGAGGTGAAGTCACAGCAAGTGCGGGCCAAGCGACAGATGGGGGAGCACCAGGGTCGACTGCAGGTGGTGGATGAGTGGCACGACGCTTATCTTGGGCTGTCGGATGGCTCGTGGTGGCACCTGAATGAGCTACAGCCTGCCCTGGGGAAGGCAGTGAGACGTGGCCCCGGACTAGTGGAGCGTCAGCGGGGTGGGTGATATAGTTATTTATAGTTCATATGTTGTACATTTGTTTGGAGCTCTTATTTGTGTGGCACGGGGTGGTGGCTTCACCTTCCAGTTCCGCCAAACCCATGGTTATAAGAAGGGCTGCAGGTTGGAGGGTGGTCTCTTCACCGTTTCCTCTGCCAGCAGTTTGGTGTGGTTAGTGTAGTGTAGTAAGATTGCAGCTGTGGCACCCTGGGTGTAGTGGGAGGTGACGACCCACCTTTCCGGTGGTGGCATCACCAGGGGTATAAAGGGCAAGGGTGGAAGAGACTCGTCCTCTTCGTCGTTGACCCTTTGGCCTGTACGGAGCACCCTTTGTTGTGGTTCTTGCTGTTAATAAAGATACGTTCACTGCCTCTCCAGCCTGGTTATTCAACATACAAGTTATGGACATAACATTTGGCAACGAGGAGAAAGAAGGTATGGAACGAGCTGTCACCACTTTTCGGCCATTTTTGGAGGCCCCGGGCAAGCTGCCTGTACCCTGGGCTAAGTGGTATGCGGCTTTTCAAAATTATTTGGTGGCCCTTAACCTCGGTGGGCTCGAAAAACTGCGTGCAATGGCAATACTAGTCCATAATCTTGGCATGAAGGGTCAAAGGATCCTCTGTACTTTAGGAGGAGCCGATAGTTTTGAGAATGTGGTGGAGCTAATGGCGTGCTACTTTTGCGCCCCGGAAAACGTCATAGTCTGCAGAATTCAGTTTCGGCAGTGCCACCAGCGGACGGGGGAGTCAGTGCGGCGTTTCATTGCAGACCTACGTCAGCTGGCGGGGGAGTGCCACTTTGGAGCCCTGGAGGATGAAATGGTCCGTAACCAATTGGCGGAGCATGCTCTTTGTGCTGCAACACAGTCAAGGCTTCTGACCTACCCGGGTGAACTGACGTTAACCATGGTTATTGAGATTGCGTAGCAGTTTAAGGCAGTGGAAAAATTATAAGAAGACCTCCGGGAGAGAAAAATGTCGAGGCGTGAAGAACCTTGTTTGACGACGCTGGCTGTGGACTCAGACAGCGAGGACAGCATGAGTGATGAAGAATATGCCGCCGCTGTAAGAATTAGGTCCGCCCCAGGTACGCCAAAATGTTAAGGCTGCGGGTCCACCAGGCACTGGTATAAGTCAAGAGAGTGTCCGGCGAAGGGCAAGCGCTGTGGCTGGTGTGGTCTGCTGCACCATTTTGCCAGGGTCTGCAAGAATTTCGAGTGAGGGGACTGAAGACAGAAGACGAACTCCCCCGCGGTGACTCCTACGGTTATCCATACTGTCTCCCCAAGCACAGATGGACGCATTTACTCCAATGTCTTGCTGGACAGTGAGGAAGTACCGTTGATGGTGGACACTGAAGCGGTGGCTTCGGTGTTGAACTGGTCCACTGTGTGGAGTCTGTTCCCACATCATCGCGTGAGTGACCTGACGACACCCTATTTCGGCTATGGAGGAAGGTACAAATCAGCGATGATGGCGAGTGTCCATTTTGTGGTGACTGCCACCGGATCAAACATCATGGGGGGCGATATGTTCTATGGCCTGGGGTTCGTAACCACCAACGGTGTTGGAGAAGAGTGGCTGGGCTGCGGGTTGTGGGACCGACCCGATCCGTATATGGAGGACGACTTGGTTTGGGACATTGACTGGCCTGGTGTTATGGGAGGTGTGCAGGACCAGCACTGTGGAGCGCAATTCCAGGACGGTTCCGATGACAGTGTCCACGTTACCCTGGATGTGGGAACTGGATGGCACAGCGGAATGTTCAGGATGGCGCAAGGAGCCAAGACGCAGTCATCTTCTGGTTCCGGAGTTCGAGCTAGTGTTACTGGGAAGCAGGGAGCTGCAGTGGCTATGGCAGGCTTGGGAATTAAAGAGAGTGGGGACTGGTTGGCGCAATACCATGATGCACCAAACACCAGTACCACAGGAGGGCTTTAGGCCGGGTCGGTGGGACGGCACAGCCCAAGAAGGAAGCCCGGTCATGACATGGTGGATGCATGAAGCCAAGTCAGGCTCCACTGCGAGTTGGCAACGAGGTCCGGCCCAGAGAGGAAGCTTGGGCGAGAGGAGTGCATGAAAAACGAATATGGCGAGATGATCAGGGGTGGCTGCAGGTGGTGGCGGCCTGAGAGGATGGCTACTTGGGACTGTCAGATATATCATGGAGACACCCAAATGAGCTGCGGCGCGTGGAAGAGAAGAGAGACCGACGCAGCTCATCCCCGGAGGTCAAGAAGCGGAGGCTATCCAGGCAGGCCCCACCGGATGGAAATCCAAAGGAGCCACCTCCTTGGCTCCAACCTCCAACATAACAACATACCAATTAAAAAGTTCAAACAGTATTCAGGAGGATTTTTTTTTCTCCAATACTTTTGTGTTATTATCCAAACTGCAGTGCTCTGTTTACTTTGAGTTAATGTTCCCCTCTGAAGAAAGCTTTATAATATTCTATATTGTACTAAAATAGTCTAACATAATGTAAATTAATATTAGCAGTAGTTTCCAAATCTATGAAGAACCTTATTTCTGTCCATAACTGGGTGGCTTAAAAAGTTAATCTTGCCAAGTGAGATGCAGCATGATGGTAAATGTGATGAGATATTCATATATTACCCCCCCCCCAACACACACACACACACACACACACACACACACACATACACAGAGCCCGTTCTCCATCCTTTAATGGTTTACCTAAGCAGTCACACTTGACTTCACGTGCAGACATACAGTACCTCCTCACTCAACATGACAACCTTGCCTGTCCACATTTGCACTGATGGCCGGGAGTGAGGAACGCATGTGACAACATCCTCAGACGGGCCGCGGCGGTGTGGGAGGGTGGGACCTCGCATGCTCTCCCCTCAGAGTCACATCTCTTGACAGCTGCCATTTTCAGTACCGTGCTTCACCCTTCTCGCCAGCCAACTGCCAAGTCCCCATCATCCTGGCTTTCTCAATGCCTTTTCCTGCTCAGGTTTCCAGAGAGCAGACCTGGTGACAGCGGGAGGAGTTGGTGCGGCGTCACCGCACCAGAGATTAGCAGCATGGATGTGAGCGCCAGCAGGAGGAATTGATAGGTGGAAATAACTGAGAAATTCAATCAGAAACATCCTGCACTCGGTAAAAAGATGGAGATGAGGCTTCAGACTCATGTGCTCATCATATGATAACTTGTTATCTGTGCTTGTGTGTGCATTTTCATGGATGTAAAAGGAGCTGTATCCAGGCAACCCTCACACACATTTTGATTGTTCTTACCTGTGTGTCAATCTCTTGGCCAACAGAATAAAAGAACCATTTTTGCTCATACTTCATTTTTCTCCTCTCATTATATAACTTGATGCTTAACTTAGATTTTTTTCTAACAAAAAACTTTCCTAATATCAATGATAACAGGGCTGTTTATTCTTATCCCCAACAGCACATGTACATCAGCCCATCATACAAACTTTACATCGGGAATACATCAGCATTAGGCCGACGTCTAGCCAATGAACAAAATGTTTTCCTCATGTAAACTTGTGGACGTTGGCCCGACGTTTTCCCGACCGATGTGTGCTGTAAGGGATACTTTCTTACCGTCATGTTCAGGCTCAAATATGATTTTTGTTGGTTTGGCTTCAGATTCCCATTCCATTTTTTTTATTTCTTCATCCTGCTCAGTCCCAATCTGATGACTGAGGTCTTGGGAGCATCACCGATGCCTTGCAAGTTGTCTGAGGAAACTGGTGGTAAATAATCAACCTTATAATGTTATACAATTTGGAAAAAATAATTCTGCAACCTGGTGGTGGTGGTGGTGGGACAAACCCCTTGTTAAACTGCCATCACCCCTTCTCCAGTATCATAGACCATTTTATATCATGTTACAGAACTGAATAATCCTGGCTTTGACTGAAGCACCAATTCTATGAAGAAATGCAAAAAAAGAAAAAGAAAAATAATACTTTTTTCACATAAATTTTTGACTTTTTTCTCATAGATGTGCTACTTTCTTCCCAAAAACTTGCAACTTTTTCCCCATAAATTTGTGATTTTTTTTGCAAATTTACAGCTTTTTCCTTATAAATTTGAGATTTTTCTCTTGTAAATTTGTAACTTTTCCCCACATAAACCTGCAGCATTTTTCTCATAAATTTACAGTTTCTTTCTGACAAATCTGCAACTTTTTTGTCAAATTTGTAACTTTTTTCTCAAAAAAATTGCAATTTTATTCTTGCTAATTTGCAACTTTTCCTGTAAATTTTTAATGTTTTTCTTCTAGATTTGGCAAGCTCATCTGTATATATATACAGTGGGGAAAAAAAGTATTTAGTCAGCCACCAATTGTGCAAGTTCTTCCGCTTAAAAGATGAGAGAAGTCTCCAGTTTTCATCATAGGTATACCTCAACTATGAGAGACAAAATGAGAAAAAAAAAATCCAGAAAATCACATTGAAGGATTTTTAATGAATTAATTGGTAAATTCCTCGGTAAAATAAGTATTTGGTCAATAACAAAAGTTCATCTCAATACTTTGTTATATACCCTTTGTTGACAATGACAGAGGTCAAACATTTTCTCTAAGTTTTCACAAGGTTTTCACACACTGTTGCTGGTATTTTGGCCCATTCCTCCATGCACATCTCCTCTAGAGCAGTGATGTTTTGGGGCTGTCGCTGGGCAGCACAGACTTTCAACTCCCTCCAAAGATTTTCTATGGGGTTGAGATCTGGAGACTGGCTAGGCCACTCCAGGACCTTGAAATGCTTCTTACGAAGCCATTCCTTCGTTGCCCGGGCGGTGTATTTGGGATCATTGTCATGCTGAAAGACCCAGCCACATTTCATCTTCAATGCCCTTGCTGGTGGAAGGAGGTTTTCAATCAAAATCTCACGATACATGGCCCCATTCATTCTTTCCTTTACATGGATCAGTCGTCCTGGTCCCTTTGCAGAAAAACAGCCCCAAAGTATGATGTTTCCACCCCCATGCTTCACAGTAGGTATGGTGTTCTTTCTCCTCCAAACACGACAAGTTGAGTTTTTACCAAAAAGTTCTATTTTGGTTTCATCTGACCATATGACATTCTCCCAATCCTCTTCTGGATCATCCAAATGCTCTCTAGCAAACTTCAGATGGGCCTGGACATGTACTGGCTTAATGAGGGGGACACGTCTGGCACTGCAGGATTTGAGTCCCTGGCGGCGTAGTGTGTTTCTGATGTAGCCTTTGTTACTTTGGTCCCAGCTCTTGCAGGTCATTCACTAGGTCCCCCATGTGGTTCTGGGATTTTCGCTCACCGTTCTTGTGATAATTTTGACTCCACGGGGTGAAATCTTGCGTGGAGCCCCAGATGGAGGGAGATTATCAGTGGTCTTGTATGTCTTCCATTTTCTAATAATTGCTCCCACAGTTGATTTCTTCACACCAAGCTGATTACCTATTGCAGACTCAGTCTTCCCAGCCTGGTGCAGGTCTACAATTTTGTTTCTGGTGTCCTTTGACAGCTCTTCGGTCTTGGCCATAGTGGAGTTTGGAGTCTGACTGTTTGAGGTTGTGGACAGGTGTCTTTTATACTGATAATGAGTTCAAACAGGTGCCATTAATACAGGTAACGAGTGGAGGACAGAGGAGCCTCTTAAAGAAGAAGTTACAGGTCTGTGAGAGCCAGAAATCTTGCTTGTTTGTAGGTGACCAAATACTTATTTTACCAAGGAATTTACCAATTAATTCATTAAAAATCCTTCAATGTGATTTTCTGGATTTTTTTTTCTCATTTTGTCTCTCATATTTGAGGTATACCTGTGATGAAAATTGGAGACCTCTGTCATCTTTTAAGTGGGAGAACTTGCACAATTGGTGGCTGACTAAATACTTTTTTGCCCCACTGTATATATATACTGTTGTGGAGTGTGTAAATGAAGAGGCATATTCATTTCAGACGATTTATTACACACTCACATCTCACAAGCAAAGAACAGACTGACTGGTCACATCAAGCATTCCTCTCTCTATATCAAGTCACACTTCACAAGGATCAAGGCACTTCCTCATACACAGCATGACATCTACACTACACTTCATTCGACCCCCTCTCACTCACTTGGGCATTGTTCTCCCATGTGTATTCATTGTCTCTGTCTAAGGTGTGAAGTAACCTGAGGCCCACACCGCCCCCCCCAGCATCTTAGATAGAACAATAGAAAATCAGTCCTACTTTTTTTGATCCAAGATAAGATAAGATAAGCCTTTATTAGTCCCACAACGGGGAAATTCCAGGATTGCAACAGCACAGGGATAGCAACACTCAGAGCAACAATCAGAAGGCAAGAAAAAACAAGCAAGCAAGAGCAGCTAATATACATATGTACATATTACTATAAAATATATATACACACACACACACACACACAGACACACAGTGCAGAGCATTGTAGCTGGATGGAATAAATATATGAATATATGAACACACAGTGCAGAGCATTGTAGCTAGATGGAATAAATATGTAAATATATAAACACCCACAGTATGGAGCATTGCAGCTAGGTGGAATAAATATGCAAGTATATAAACACACACAGTGCGGAGCAATGTAGCTAGATGGAATAATATGTAGATATATAAAAACACAGTGCGGAGCATTGTAGCTAGATGGAATAAATATATAGATATATAAATATAAACACACCCAGTGCAGAGCATTGTAGCTAGATGGAATAAATATGTAAATATATAAACACACACAGTGCAGAGCATTGTTGCTAGGTGGGATGAAACAGCATAACCGTCTATTTAGTTATCCTACATGGTATGATTATGTGCCCATACATATTCTCACCCTCCATAGCGACCGGTATGTTCCTAGTTGTATGCCGGAGAGGACCATTGTGTAAGTCTATTGCATCTTTTGCATTCAAAAAAAAAAACAAAACTATTAGTTTGTTACGTCTTTTTGCTATCTCTGCGAGCAGCCCTGCTTAGGTTGTACAGTCTGACAGCCGTTGGTAGGAAGGACCTACGAAACCTCTCGGTTGTGCACCTGGGATGATGTAGTCTGCTGCTAAATGAGCTCCTCAGTGCATCCAGTATGTCCTGCATAGGGTGGAACTCGGACTCCAGCAGAGATGACAGTTTAGCCACCGTCCTTCTCTCTCCTATCTCCTCCATCGGATCAAGGCGTTGCCCCAGGACAGAGCTAGCTTTCTTAATCAGTTTGTTCAGTCTCTTCCTATCGGCTGCAGTAATGCCACTGCCCCAGCAGACCACTCCAAAAGTGATGGCTGATGCCACCACCGTGTCATAGAATGACTTCAGCAGCGCCCCTTGTACACCAAAAGACCTGAGTCTCCTCAGCAGGAACAGCCTGCGCTGTCCCTTCTTGTAGAGTGCGTCAGTATTGTGTGACCAGTCTAGTTTATTGTTCAGATGAATACCCAGGTACTTGTAGGATGTCACCATCTCGATGTCTGTTCCCTGTATATTTACTGGTACTGTGAGGGGCTGCCCATGCCTGCGGCAGTCCACCACCAGCTCCTTAGTTTTCCTCGCGTTGATCTGGAGGCAGTTCCGATGGCACCAGTCCACAAAGTCCTGGATAAGCCCTCTGTACTCAGCTTCATCTCCGCTGGAGATGAGACCAACGATCGCAGAGTCATCAGAGAACTTCTGTAGATGGCAATGTGTTGTGTTGTGTGAGAAGTCCGCAGTATAAAGAGTGAACAAGAAGGGAGCCAGCACCGTTCCCTGGGGGGCCCCCGTGCTACTGATGATCGTGTCGGAAACACAGTCCCGGGTTCTCACAAACTGAGGCCGGTTCGTGAGGTAGTCCAGGATCCATGATGACAGGTGCTGGTCCACCCCTGCGCGCAGCAGCTTGTCCTTCAGGATCATCGGTTGGATGGTGTTGAAAGCACTGGAGAAGTCAAAGAACATGATCCTCACCATATTCCCGGGCTTCTCCAGGTGGGACAGAGAACGGTGAAGGAGGAAGATCACCGCATCCTCCACCCCAATGCCATGCTGGTAGGCGAACTGGAGTGGATCCATCGCTGGTTCCACCAGGGGGCGGAGATGAGCAAGGAGCAGTCTCTCCAGGGTCTTCATCAAGTGGGACGTCAAGGCCACCGGTCTGAAGCTGTTCAGGTCTTTGGGGTGGGAAGTTTTTGGTACAGGTACCACACAAGATGTTTTCCACAGCTGTGGTACCCTCCCCAGTTTCAGGCTCATGTTGAAGATATACGTCACAATCCCACAATCCCAGATGGCGCCCACAGTGGTCGCCATGGTGCTTCGCTGCGCTTTTCTTTGTTTTTGTTCGTCAATTGTGTGTCTGCCTGGTCTTACACCTGTGAAGAGCTACTAAATATCAGGACTTTCACTCCCACGGACCTACTCCCAGTTTTTTTTGGCTCCTGCCGCCGATCTGGTTCACTTTTTAGCCCAAAAAGTGAGACGGCGAAAGAGAGGAAGACGAGCGGGCGCCCTCGTGCGGCTTCGCAGGAGAGGCACGCGCACGGCTTTGCCTGGGATATTTCTGTCCAATGTCAATTCTCTTTATAACAAGGTAGATGAATTGAGACTGCTGATGCGATTTAAGGACCTCTCCACCTCGTGTGCCCTCTGCTTTACTGAGACCTGGCTCAAGGAAAAGACACCGGACAGCGCGCTCCTCCTCGAGGGATTTCAGCTGTTTCGTGCAGACCGCGACACGGAGCTCTCTGGCAAGACCACAGGCGGAGGAGTCTGTTTCTACATCAACAGCAGCTGGTGCTCCGATGTAACTGTGATCTCCCAACACTGTCCTCCTGCTCTGGAATATTTATTCATCAACTGCAAGCCATTTTATTCCCCGCGTGAGTTTGCTTCATTCATCCTGGCCGCTGTTTACGTCCCGCCCGACGCGGACGTGCGCGAGGCTCAGCGCGCGCTCGGGGATCACATTCAGCAAGCGGAGCGAACTTTTCCGGACTCTCTGGTTATTGTGGTTGGTGACTTTAACCAGAGCAACCTGAGCCACGATCTCCCCCGATACAAACAGTTTATTAAATGCCCCACCAGAGGAGAGAACATGTTGGATCACTGTTACACTACAGTTAAGGACGTGTATTGCGCTGTTCCCCGCGCTGCGCTCGGACTATCTGATCACGTGATGGTCCACCTGATTCCCACATACAGACAGAGACTGAAGCTCACAAAACCTGTTGTGAGCACTACGAGGAAATGGACCAGTGAAGCTGGGGAGGAGCTGAGCACGTGCTTGGAAATAACTGACTGGGGCATGTTTAAAGGAGCCAAGCATGATCTGGATGAGTACACGGATACTGTGACCTCATATATCCACTTTTGTGAGGAGACCATTCTTCCATCGCGCACCAGGGTGAGGTACTCCAATGACAAACCCTGGTTCACAGCTAAGCTCAGACAGATCAGGAAGGAGAAGGAGGCAGTGTTGAAAAGTGGAGACAGGGACTGCTACAGGGAGGTCAAATATCGGTTTAGCAGAGAGCTGAGGAGAGCTAAATCTGTGTATTCTGAGAGACTCCAGCAGCAGTTCACTGCTAACGACTCTGCTTCTGTGTGGAGAGGACTGAGGCAAATCACCAACTATCAGCCTCAGGCTTCTAAGGGACAGGATGACAAAGCCCTTTGTCAAAGACTGTCCCAACATTATGCCCGTTTTGACACCTCGTCAGCTGGGTCCAACTCCCCCCCTCCCCCCAGCACCACTGCCCCATGGTCCCCACTTCATCAAAGGCGGTCCCCCCTCCTCCCCCCCTGCCCTTGCCATCAGTGAGCAGGACGTGCACAGACAGTTCTCCAGACTGAACCCACGCAAGGCCCCCGGTCCTGACGGCGTGTCTCCCTCCACCCTGAGACACTGTGCGGAGGAGCTGACTCCTGTCTTCACAGACATTTTTAACACCTCCCTGAAGTCATGCCACGTGCCGGCCTGCCTCAAAACCTCTACCATCGTCCCTGTCCCCAAGAAGCCACAGATCACTGGACTTAACGACTACAGACCTGTAGCGCTCACCTCTGTAGTCATGAAGTCCTTTGAGCACCTGGTCCTGCCCCACCTCAAGACCATCATCACTCCCCTCCTGGACCAGCTGCAGTTTGCCTACAGAGCCAACAGGTCTGTAGACGACACAGTCAACCTGGCCCTCCACTCCATCCTGCAGCACCTGGACTCCCCGGGAACCTACACCAGGATCCTGTTTGTGGACTTCAGCTCTGCATTCAATACCATCCGCCCCGCTCTGCTCCAGGACAAGCTGTCCCTGCTCAACGTGACTGACTCCCTCTGCAGGTGGATCACTGACTTCCTGATGGACCGGAGGCAGCATGTGCGGCTGGGAAAGACTGTCTCAGACTCTGTTAGCATCAGCACTGGATCACCCCAGGGCTGTGTACTTTCCCCCCTGCTCTTCTCCCTGTACACCAACTCCTGCACCTCCAGCCACCAGTCTGTCAAGCTGATCAAGTTTGCGAACGACACCACCCTCATCAGGGTCATCTCCAACGGTGACGAGTCCGTCTACAGGAGAGAGGTGGCCCAGCTGGCGTCCTGGTGCAGCCACAACAACCTGCAGCTGAACGCTCTGAAGACAGTGGAGATGATCGTGGACTTCAGAAAAGTTACAGCCCCTCTGCCCCCCCTTACCCTCACAGACTCTCCCATCACCACTGCGGATTCCTTCTGCTTCCTGGGCACCACCATCACCCGGGACCTCAAGTGGGAGCCGACCATCAGCTCCCTCATCAAAAAGGCCCAGCAGAGGATGTTCTTCCTGAGGCAGCTGAGGAAGCTCAAGCTACCCACCAAGATGTTGGTGCAGTTCTACACGGCCATCATCGAGTCCATCCTCACCACCTCCATCACCGTGTGGTACGCAGGAGCCACCACCAGGGACAGACTAAGACTGCAGCGCGTTGTGCGCGCCGCTGAGAAGGTGATCGGCTGCAAGCTCCCATCTCTCCAGGACCTGTACATCTCCAGGACCCGGAGGCGTGCTGGCCGGATCATAGCCGATCCTTCACACCCTGGACACGCACTGTTTGCCCCCCTCCCCTCAGGTAGAAGACTTCGGTCCATTCAGACTAAAACCTCCCGCTACATGAACAGCTTCTTCCCCTCTGCCATCAGACTGCTGAAGACTAAGTGACTTATTAGACTCTTGTGCACTACGTACAGCAGCTCAACCGGACTTATGATAATTATCACTGTTTTCTTTTGCACTACCGACTCACTATGTGGAACTCCACAATATCTGCTGCTCGTTAATATATTTAAAAATTGCATAGATTAGTATTACTCATTCATATTCTACATTTTATTGCATGCATAGTTTTTTATTTTTATCTTTAGTGCTACTCATGTTTAATGTTGCAGCATTGCACCGAGACAAATTCCTAGTTTGTGTACTACATGAACAATGGCAATAAATCTCATTCTGATTCTGATTCTGATTCTGATCAGTCCACATGCTGTTTCGGCTTCAGTCTCCTCCCATATCTGCTGTAACTGGGGTTTACTGCCTCCGTGGCGCTGCTGTGCCGGTGGGGGGCTGCTGGGAGTGTGTCCGACTGCGGGTGAGCCGTGGAGAGGGCAGGGGGGTTTACTCTGTCCGTGTGGCTACTCTGATGAATCATTCCCCTGGGGAGGTCTCCGTGGGGATCTTCCACGCCGAGGGGCACTCGCCAACAGCACTTGCTCATCCGCCACTGCAAAGGCAGGTTTGAGCCTATCTATGCCAATTATCTCCCTTCTACCCCCTAAGTCTAGCACAAAATGCTTATCCCCTGTTTCCAACACTCTGAACGGTCCATCATAGGGTGGGCGCAATGGAGGGCGGTGGGCGTCGTGTCTGACGAACACGAACTTCGCGTTCTTCAAAGTTTTAGGCACGAAGGCACGCGGAAAACTGTGGTGGGCAGGGCCCGGCAGCGTGCCTGTGTTTGCGCTACGCTGCAAAAGCTGAGACGGGGAGCTGCCTGGCGCGGGATTGTCCGGTAGAAATTCCCCGGGCAGCCGTAGGGGCTGCGCAAAAACGAGCTCTGCCGGGGAAGCTTCCAAATCCTCTTTTGGTGCAGAGCGCAACCCCAATAAAACCCACGGCAACCTGTCTACCCAATTTGCATCCGTCAGTGAAGCCCTGAGTGCTGCTTGAGTGCCTTTATTAGTCTCACAATGGGGAAATTCCAGGATTGCAACAGTACAGGGATAGCAACACTCAGAGCAACAATCAAAAGGCAAGAAAAAAAAAGCAAGAGCAGCTAATATACATATGTACATATTACTATAAATATATATATATATATATACACACACACACACACACACACAGTGCAGAGCATTGTAGCTGGATGGAATAATATGTAGATATATAAACACCCACAGTACGGAGCATTGTAGCTAGATGGAATAAATATATAGATATATAAATATTGTGGGACACATATGTGGGTTTCATATGCACAAATGTATATCACCTTATGCTTCATATGTATGCTTACTGTATGCTCCACGTCTCAGATGAACAAAGGACTGAGCCTCCTCGGAGATAACAGGAGGATGTGAAATGTGGTCTATGGTATGCAAAGAGATGGCCGTGGGGGATTTCCTGGCTGCCAGTGACTTTGGGGTGGGGGTGATAAGATCTGAAAGGGATGCATTGTTACTGGGGATTAAACGCATTGTGACTGGAGCTTTGAAGCTCCTGGAGTATAAAAAGGGATGAAGGTCTGGTTTCTTCCTCTTTCTGTATTGTTGATATTGGAGAATGTGAATAAACCTGACTCGTGAGATAAACTCTGCCTCGTCCTTTCACATTTCCACAATATAAACACACACAGAGCAGAGCATTGTTGCTGGATGGGATGAAACAGCACAACCGTCTACTTAGTTATCCTACATGGTATGATTATGTGCCCATACATATTCTCACCCTCCATAGTGACCGGTATTTTCCTAGTTGTATGCCGGAGGGGACAATTGTGTAAGTCTATTGCATCTTTTGCATTCAAAAGCTATTAGGTTGTTATGTCTTTTTGCTATCTCTGCGAGCAACCCTGCTTAGGTTGTACAGTCTGACAGCCGTTGGTAGGAAGGACCTGCGAAACCTCTCGGTTGTGCACCTGGGATGATGTAGTCTGCTGCTAAATGAGCTCCTCAGTGCATTCAGTATGTCCTGCATAGGGTGGAACTCGGACTCCAGTAGAGATGACAGTTTAGCCACCGTCCTTCTCTTTCCTATCTCCTCCACCGGGTCAAGGCGCTGCCCAGGACAGAGCTAGCTTTCTTGATCAGTTTGTTCAGTCTCTTCTTATCGGCTGCAGTAATGCCATTGCCCCAGCAGACCACTCCAAAAGTGATGGCTGATGCCACCACCGTGTCATAGAATGTCTTCAGCAGCACCCCTTGTACACCAAAAGACCTGAGTCTCCTCAGTAGGAGCAGCCTGCGCTGTCCCTTCTTGTAGAGTGCATCAGTATTGTGTGACCAGTCTAGTTTATTGTTCAGATGAACACCCAGGTACTTGTAGGATGTCACCATCTCAATGTCTGTTCCCTGTATATTTACTGGTGCTGTGAGGGGTTGTCCTTGCCTGTGGCAGTCCACCACCAGCTCCTTAGTTTTCCTTGCGTTGATCTGGAGGCAGTTCCAATGGCACCAGTCCACAAAGTCCTGGATAAGCCCTCTGTACTCAGCTTTATCTCCATTGGAGATGAGGCCAACGATCGCAGAGTCATCAGAGAACTTCTGTAGATGGCAGTGTTGTGTTGTGTGAGAAGTCCGCAGCATAAAGAGTGAACAGGAAGGGAGCCAACACCGTTCTCTGGGGGGCCCCCGTGCTACCGATGATCGTGTCGGACACACAGTCCCGGGTTCTCACAAACTGAGGCCGGTTCGTGAGGTAGTCCAGGATCCATGATGAAAGGTGCTGGTCCACCCCTGCGCGCAGCAGCTTGTCCTTCAGGATCATCGGTTGGATGGTGTTGAAAGCACTGGAGAAGTCAAAGAACATGATCCTCACCACATTCCTGGGCTTCTCCAGGTGGGACAGAGAACGGTGAAGGAGGAAGATCACCGCATCCTCCACCCCAATGCCATGCTGGTAGGCGAACTGGAGTGGATCCATCGCTGGTTCGCCCTGGTTATTCTAGAGCCTATTTTGTTTTGGGGGTTTTTAGCTACAGGTGGAAAAAGAGAGTGATCGTGTGCAGGTCTGTTGCTCCATCTCAGTTTAATTTGTTAACATTTGTCAAAATGTTTTTTTCTTTGTTGCTGAGGTTGCTGTTTGTCTGTTGTAGTTAATTTTTTTGAAGTTGTTAGGTCATTGTTGTATGTTATCTGCATTTTTTTCACCACTTACTAACCTTTATTTCTGTTTTCTCTCATACTTTTGGTTAAAAGGAAATGACTAAGTACACTACCGTTCAAAAGTTTGGGATCACCTCAGACAATTTTTGTGTTTTCCATGAAAAGTCACACTTTTGTTTACCACCATGAGTTGTAAAATGAATAGAAAATATAGTCAAGACATTGACAAGGTTAGAAATAATGATTTGCATTTGAAATAATAATTTTTTCCTTCAAACTTTACTTTCGTCAAAGAATCCTCCATTTGCAGCAATTACAGCATTGCAGACCTAACGTGATTGCACAAGGTTTTTCTAATCATCCATTAGCCTTCTGACGCAATGAGCAAACACATTGTACCATTAGAACACTGGAGTGATATACAGCCCAGTCATATACAGCCCAAGGAAGATGCGCTGGAACTTCCGCAAAGCCAACTGGAAGAAATTCAGTGAAACTCTGGACCGGAGCGTTGTTACCATCCCACTCCACACCATCACTGTAGATGAAGCATACAACCGCTTCTGCAGCGCAATCTTCAAGGCTGCCCATACTGCAATCCCACGAGGCTACCGACCCCTCTATGTCCCATGTTTGGACGGAGAAAGTGCTGCCCTCCTACAATCCTATCAAACATCAGGGGACCCAGAGATAGCAGACCATCTCATTGAATCGCTAAATACAGCCCGGCGAAAGAAATGGGAGGAGACAGTTGCTGACCGGAGCTTTACCCACTCTAGCAGGAAATGTTGGAGCCTCATCCGTCGCCTAGGAGCTGCACAGAAGCCCCCTAGCCAAAGCCGAGCATCCGTCACACCCAACCAAGTTGCATCCCACCTACTGACTATCGCCAAAGCACCCCAAGACAAAGACACCAGAACAGCAGTTACAACTGAGCTAAAAAAACACCAAAAAATGCCTGTAGAGGAAACGAACCCTGAACCCTTCGAGGCTGCTGAACTGGAGAAAGTCCTACAGGGCCTGAAATGTGGAAAGGCAGCAGGATACGATAACATCTTCCCAGAATTCATGAAAAATCTTGGCCCCCGAGCCCTAACCTGGTTGACACAATTCTACACAAGGATCACACAAACGAACTCAATCCCAAAGAAATGGCGGGCAGCAAAGGTCATTGCCATCCCAAAACCTGGCAAAGACCACAAACTACCAGCAAGCTACCGCCCAATCTCCCTACTCAGCGTTCCTTACAAAATCATGGAGCGCCTAATACTGCAACGCATTTCCCCAGAAATAGAGGATATTCTAAGTGTGGATCAAGCAGGTTTCCGCAAGGACCGCAGTACAGGAGAACAAGTACTGGCCCTAACCACCTTCATTGAAAATGGCTTCGAGAGCAGACTGAAGACAGGGGCTGTGTTTCTCGATCTTACAGCCGCCTATGATACGGTCTGGCACAAAGGCCTCCTCCTGAAACTTATAAAGGCGATCCCTGCTTGGGCAACAGCAATTATAAAAACGCTGCTGACCAACCGAAGGTTCAGAGTCCACCTCAGTCAGAACACAAGTGCATGGAGAATGCAGAAAAACGGACTCCCACAAGGCTCAGTTCTAGCTCCAACTCTGTTCAACCTCTACATAAACGACCTGCCTACTACAAAATCCCGCAAATTCATCTATGCAGACGACATCTGTTTGGCATTCCAAGCACCAGACTTTGAACCACTGGAACGGGTGCTCACGGAAGATCTTGCTAAACTGGACCAGTTCTGCAAAATCTGGCGCCTAAAACCAAGCCCAGCAAAAACCGTCTCCAGTGTATTTCATCTCCACAATGCAAAAGCTGCCAGAGAACTAAACATCCACCTGAGCGGACTCAAGCTTAAGCATGCCCCAAATCCAACTTATCTTGGAGTGACCCTTGATAGGACCTTATCCTTCAAGGAACATCTAAAGGGAACGGCTGCTAAGGTGAAAGTACGAAACAACCTGCTCTGCAAGCTCGCTGGTGCAAAATGGGGGGCGGCAGTCTCCACCCTGCGCACCTCAGCACTGGCCCTTTCATACTCTGTAGCAGAATATTGTGCCCCTGTCTGGTCCAGGTCATCTTACACACACCATGTAGACACCCAGCTCAACTCAACCATGAGAACTATAACTGGAACAATCCGCTCAACACCACTCCCCTGGCTCTCTGTACTGTCAAACATAGCCCCTCCACACATCCGGCGAGCAGCATTAACTCAAAGGATGCTCCAAAAAGTTAAAGATTTTCCTCACTTACCAATCCATGCAGATATCTACACCCCACCCACTGCCCGACTTTCATCCAGATGGCCGATTTGGAAAAACCCTCCCCCAGCTGACTTTACCATCCAGACAGCTTGGCAAGAGGAATGGGAGACCAAGGAGGTCCCAAACAAACAGCTGGTGATAAACCCCAACCAACAGGTCCCGGGCACCAACCTCCCAAGGAGACAGTGGTCTACACTCAATCGCTTCAGGACTGGACATGGCCCCTGCTTGGCCAGCCTTCACAGATGGGGCAGTAGCCCTAGCCCACTGTGCGCATGTAGAGAGGAGCAAACTATGGAACACATCATAGAGGCTTGCCAGCTCCAAAGACTGGAAGGAGGATTACACACCCTCCATACAGCAAACCAGGAGGCAACTGCTTGGCTTAAGGACTTTGCATTCGCTAAATAAATAAATACTGGAGTGATAGTTGCTGGAAATGGGCCTCTATACACCTATGTAGATATTGCACCAAAAACCAGACATTTGCAGCTAGAATAGTCATTTACCACATTAGCAATGTATAGAGTGTTTTTCTGATTAGTTTAAAGTTATCTTCATTGAAAAAAAGGGCTTTTCTTTCAAAAATAAGGAAATTTCTAAGTGACCCCAAACTTTTGAACGGTAGTGTACATGCACCCCATTTGCTTGCAATTGCAGGCAAATGGAACAGAGACATCATGCGTGCACACCCGATCATATATGTGTAGGTGCATATTTTACACACAACATATACAGTATATACACACATATGCATACATTACGGACATATAATCATATTGGCACATTTAGTTAGCCTTTAGCACATAACCAGTTAGTGAAAACATGTCCACATTTAAGTTTGTCACGTGGAACATACATTGAATTGGTATCAGGGAGAAGAGGCTAAAAGTTTTTAATTGACTGAAAGATCTACAGGCAGACTTTGTTTTGTTGCAGGAGACACATGTCTCTAAGACGTCTGTAGATGCACTCACCTCCCCAGAATTCCCCCACATGTACTCAGTCAGTTTTAATTCTAAACAAAGGGGGGTAGCTATACTGGTAAACAGAAGAATATGCTTTGTTGTGAATAACACTATAACAGATCTGGAAGGTAGATTTATAATACTAAAATTCTCAGTTCAAAATTTGGATCTATGTATTGCAAGTGTTTATGGCCCAAATGTTGATGACCCATCCTATTTTCACACTTTTTTCACTTCTCTTTCAGAGCATTTGGACACTACACTCATAATAGGAGGAGACTTCAACCTGGTATTAAATCCTGCAATCGACAGGCTCAGTGCATCAGGCAATTACCGAAAATGGCAGGCAACTGACACTCTCAAACAATACATGAATGATTTTGGTTTTTGCGATGAATGGCATTCTCTTCACCCAACTCTTCGGGAATACACTTTTTTTTTTCATCAGTTCATAGTTCACATTCATGTCTAGATTTCTTTTTAGCCAGTAACTCTATTGTGAGGGACATCACAGACACTGAAATATGTTCAAATCAAGCTATTAGCAATCACCATCCAGTATCTCTTACACTAGTAAATAGGAAAGCTACAAGGGAAACTAGGAGCTGGAAATTTAATATATCACCACTAAAAGACAAAGACTTTATTACATACTTTAATAAAGAGTGTCATATCTGAAATATAATTATGTGCCAGGAATATTCCCCATGTGTTCTTTGGGAAGCAGCAAAAGTGGTCATGCGAGGTAAAATAATCTCTTACTGTTCATATAAGAATAAAAAAGAAAAAACACTGGTACTGGAGTTAGAACAGAAAATTAAATCACTGGAGACGACCTGTGCCATTTCCTCACAGGAACAGACACTTAACGATCTGAGAAAATTAAAGCTGGAATTAAAAGAAATTACAAGCAAAAGAGCACAGTTTTTAATACAAAGACTGCGTCTTGAGAAGAATGAACACTTCCTGTTCCTGTCAACCTGCTGTCAGATCCTGTCAATCGGTGGATTTCTGTGTTTTGGTGCTTGGTTTTTGACTGCTTTTTGGCTTCTGATAACTGAATTTGGATTACGGACTGGATATCCTCGTTTCAACCCCTGCCTGATTTAAGATGCTGATAGCGGCATTTATGGACTGGGAAAATGAGAGCAGAGCGGAGCGGCCTGCCATTCAGCTAGCTAAACAGCTGTTCAGTAGCTGTTTTGTCAACATAAATCGTCCGGGATCATGGGTCCCAAGAAAGCTCAGCAGACTGAGGAGGTGGACGATATTAAAAGATCACTCAAATTCTTGGCTGAAGAGATTTCTGTTGTTAAGCTGCAGCAAGAAAACATCCTGGGCCTGGTCGAGGAGGTGAAAGCACTGCGGATCCAGAACACCGAAAAGGACAAGAGGCTGGCCTATCTGAGAGCAGAGTGTCGGACCTGGAGCAATACACCCGGGTGAACAACGTTATCATCACTGGGCTCCACATTAAACCCCGATCATATGCTCGGGCGGTGGCCGCGGACAGCAGAGGAAGGCTCGATGAGCTGGAAGCCTAATCCACGGAGCAACAAGTGGCAGCCTTCCTGCAGTCCAAAGGAATCCAGCTCTACTTTAACACCATTGAGGCCTGCTGCCCTCTGCCCAGGAAAAACGGCGACAAACCAGCTGTCATGATGAGGTTTGTCAACAGAAAACACAAGACTGCGCTGCTAAAACAAGGGAGGAAACTGAAAGGAACGAACATTTACATAAATGAGCACCTCACAAAAGAAAACGCAGAAATAGCCAGAAGAGCAAGATACATGAGAAAGCAAAAAAAAAAAAAAATTCAAAACACCTGGACAACAAACTGTAAAATATACATCAAATTAAATGGATCACCTGAAGAAGCCAAGGTCATTAACATCAGAAATATTATGGAACTGGACAAATATCAATGAACATTATGAACTGGAGTCGACAGCAACAAATGATAACTGCAGGACACTGAAGGATTATACTCATCTGCAACAGGACATATAACTACATGAAACAAAAGAGCAATAAACAGGATCAACAGGAACTGAAAGTTTTTGAATATATGGATCACAACCCACAGGACGTGGAATATAACATAGACCCTGACAATAATTTATTTAGCTCCATCAATAATAACTGTAGTTACTACATGGATGAACAGTTTAACACAATGGTCACATCTGATTTCAACATTTCTATGATCCACTTCAACAGTAGAAGTCCCTATGCCAACTTTAATAACATTAAAGATTATTTACATCAGTTTAAAGATCCATTCAGTATAGTGGCAATATCAGAGACGTGGCTCAGTGAAGAGAAAGGAGTGGATTTTACCATGGATGCTATGAATTAAATTATATGAATAGAAAAGTGAAAAAAGGAGGAGGAGTTGCAATTTATGTTAACTAGTGCTTGCAATACAAGGTTGTTGAAAATTTGTCAGTGACTGTGGATGATTTATTTTAATGTATTACAATAGAAATCTGTTTGGACAATATGAATAATATAGTAGTGAGCTGTGTATATAGAACACCTGGATCAAAGATCGACTTATTTATGGACTGGATGGAAAAAAGGTATGCAAAACTCACTCATAAAGTTATGTTCATCTGTGGGGATTTCAATATAGATCTTATGAATTCAAAACAACATAGTTTGAAAGAAGAATTTATCAACACAATGTACAGTATGGGCTTACATCCAACAGTTACCAGACCTAGCAGAATCACGTCACACAGTGCCACACTAATAGATAACATATTCACAAACATTATGGAAAATAATATCGTGAGTGGGCTTTTATTGAATGATATCAGTGACCACCTGCCAATTTTTGTTGTCTATCAATGTGATTATAGGAAGAAAAAGTATACCAAAAATATTAAATATAAAAGAATAAGAACTAAAGAATCTATGTATTTACTGGCAAAGGAATTATTAATGCAAGACTGGAAGATAGTTTGTGAAGAAAATGATACAAATAAAGCATATGATAATTTTTTACAAATATTTCAATCACTGTACAATAAAAACTGTCCTATAAAACAATACAGTGACAGACAACAAAACAAAAATATTCCATGGGTCACCAAGGGGTTTCTAAATGCATGTAAAAAGAAGAATATATTATATAAACAATTCATTAAGTGTAGAACGGCAGAGGCTGAGATCAAATATAAAAGATATAAAAACAAGCTAACGAATACTACAGCAGAATATTAGAGGATAATAAGAATAACTTAAGAGGAATATGGCAAGTGCTAAATGGAATTATTAGTAACCGATCAAAGAATGCTAATTATCTAGAATATTTTATTGAAAATGACAATTTGATAAATAATATGGAGGATGTGGTCAGTGGTTTCAATAAATTGTTTGTAAACATTGGTCCAGAATTAGCAAAAACAATAGTGGCCCCAGAAACAAACAACAGTGGTTCTGTAAATGAAATAGAAGATAGAAATCCAAACACAATCTTTTTGGGTGCAATAACTGAAAAGGAAATTATCGAGACTGTGAGTAAATTTAAGAACAAAAAAATCAACGGACTGGAATGAAATTGACATGACAATAGTGAAAAAAGTAATTGAAGGAATTGTTAAACCACTCACCCACATCTGTAACCTGTCATTTCAAACTGGTACATTTCCAAACAAAATGAAAATAGCAAAAGTAATACCACTATATAAAACAGGAGACAGTCATTGTTTCACAAATTACAGGCCGGTCTCTTTACTCTCACAATTCTCCAAAATACTTGAAAAAATCTTCACTAAGAGACTGGATGATTTCATTGAAAAACACAACCTTCTTACAGACAGTCAGTATGGTTTTAGAGCGGACAAATCTACATCTTTGGCACTGATTGAACTCATAGAAGAAATTACTAGTTGTATAGATAAAAAAAAAAGTTTGCTGTAGGAGTATTTATAGATTTAAAGAAAGCTTTTGACACCACTGACCACAGAATTTTACTGAGGAAATTGGAAAGGTATGGGATAAGAGGGGTCGGACTGAGTTGGGTGGAAAGTTATTTAAGTAACAGAACAATTTGTACAAACTGTTGAGCACAAATCACCCTTCATGAACATCTCTTGTGGTGTGCCCCAGGGGTCAGTTTTGGGACCCAAACTCTTTATCTTATATCTAACTAACTAACTAACCTGCACTTATATAGCGCTTTTCTAGTCACAAATATATAATATTATATTATAATATTATATATAAATGACAAATGCCAACTATCAAAAATTCTGAAATTTATTTTGTTTGCGGATGACACAAATACCCTTTGCACTGGTGAGAATTTGCAGGAGGTTTTAGAGGTGGTCACAACTGAAATGAAAAGGCTGACACAGTGGTTTAACAAAAATAAATTATCTCTAAATATGAAAAAAAACAAAGATTATGTTGTTTGGAAATTATAAAATAAATCATGAAATAATGATAACGATAGATGATACCAGAGTTGAAACAGTACAGGAAAATAAGTTTCTGGGGGTGACGCTAGACAATAATAATAATAATGCTGGAACCCTCACATCAGTCACATCCGAGCCAAGTTGGCAAAATGCATAGGGCTACTGGGAAGACAAGACACATTTTGGACTATAAATCATTGTTCTTACTGTACAATTCATTGTTTCTACCATATCTTAACTACTGTGTAGAGGTCTGGGGAAACACCTACAAGACCAACCTACAGCCAATATGCACATTACAAAAAAAGCTATAAGGATAATAAATAATGTAGGATATAGAGACCATACCAACTTGTTGTTTTTAAAGTCACATGCCATAAAGTTCATGGATTTAGTTAAATATAAGACAGCACAGGTAAGGTACAGGGCAATTAATAATCAACTCCCAACTAATATGCAAAAAATATTCAAAAAAGAGACAATGATTATAATTTGAGAGGAGACTTAAACTATACAAAACCTAATATTCAAAAAAGAGACAATGATTATAATTTGAGAGGAGACTTAAACTATACAAAACCTAATATTCAAAAAAGAGACAATGATTATAATTTGAGAGGAGACTTAAACTATACAAAACCTAAGGTACAAACAACTAAGAAAAGTCTGTGCATATCTGTCTGTGGGGTGGATTTGTGGAACAGTCTGGAGCTGGAACTAAAACTAAGAACAAACAGAAATCAATTCAAAAATAGGTATAAACATTATTTGCTGAAAGGATATATGCTAGAGGGGTAGTATTAATATGTACGATTCATTGTGCTCACTCTAGGACACTATGGTTTGGTAGGTGGGACAGTACTGTGCATATCTGTGTATATCTGTGTTGTTTGGGGCTGGGTTTAGATGTATGGACTGTATGTACACTACCGTTCAAAAGTTTGGGGTCACTTAGAAATTTCCTTATTTTTGAAAGAAAAGCACTGTTTTTTTCAATGAAGATAACTTTAAACTAATCAGAAATATACTCTAAGATCTAATATACATTGCTAATGTGGTAAATGACTATTCTAGCTGCAAATGTCTGGTTTTTGGTGCAATATCTACATAGGTGTATAGAGGCCCATTTCCAGCAACTATCACTCCAGTGTTCTAATGGTACAATGTGTTTGCTCATTGCGTCAGAAGGCTAATGGATGATTAGAAAACCCTTGTGCAATCATGTTAGCACAGCTGAAAACAGTTTAGCTGGTTAGAAAAGCTATAAAACTGACCTTCCTTTGAGCAGGTTGAATATCTGGAAAAAATTATTATTTCAAATACAAATCATTATTTCTAACCTTGTCAATGTCTTGACTATATTTTCTATTCATTTTACAACTCATGGTGGTAAATAAGTGTGACTTTTCATGGAAAACACAAAATAATTGTCTGGGTGACCCCAAACTTTTGAACGGTAGTGTATGTTGGGATGGATGGGTATCAATGTTGATATGTACAAAATATAGTTAATTGTCTACTTGGGGTCTTAATTGAGGTAATAGGTATATATTTCACACGGGTTATATTTAGGGAAAAGAGGAGTTGGAGTAAATAAGTGTTGACTTCTTCCTTCTCCCTTTCGAGCACTGTATACTGTCACTTTTATTGCACTTGTCATTTGTTTTGTTTTTTTGCTTTTTTGTTCGAAATAAAGTATCTAACACAGTAATAAATTGGGGTGATATCTTGCGAACCAGCTTAGATTGAATAAAGAAAAAACAACTATCCACTCTATTAAGTATATGGCTGGAAATATTACCCATGAGCCTGAAGAAATAAATAACTCCTTTAGAAAGTTTTATGAAAACCTCTACTCATCTCAAATTAACCCATCTGACTCAGAGAAAAATAAATTTTTGGATGATATTAACTTACCACGATTAAATAATGAACAGATTGCAGCTCTGGATGCACCTCTTCTGGTGTCTGAACTCCAGGAGGCACTTAAGCACATCCCAACCAACAAAGCTCCAGGCCCAGAGGGTTTTTCAGTAGAATTTTTATAAAGAATTTTGGCCTGTGATGGCACCTACTTTCTTTTAAATGGTGAACCAAATTAAAGAAGATAATGTAATCCCTCCAAATATGAATTTGGCTAGTATTATCGTGCTCCTTAAACCTGGAAAAGAACCTACGCTTCCACCCAGCTACCGTCCCATCTCACTTATGAATGTCGACCTTAAAATAATTTGCAAAGCTCTTGCCAAAAGACTGGAAAGGATAATTCTGTTTATTATACACCCAGATCAAACCGGCTTCATCAAGGGTAGGCACTCGGCTGATAATACACGCAGGCTATTTAATTTAATAGACTACTGCAAGATTAATAACTTAGAAACTACAATCTTGTCCCTGGATGCAGAGAAAGCCTGTGACCGTGTTAACTGGAAATTTCTAGTTCAGGTTTGGTTCATCTTTCATAAGCTGGATTAAAACACTATATACTGTAGCTGTCCTGCTGCGTCTGTCCAAACAAATGATCAGACTTTTCGAAGCTCTATTCTCCAAAGAGGTACTAGGCAGGGGTGTCTTTATTGAACCATTAGCAGCAGCCATACGACAAAATGTTGATATCAGAGGTATCCAAACTGGAGAAAAAGAACACAAGATAAGTCTTTATGCTGATGATGTATTGATTTTCCTTGAAAACTCACAAAGATCTCTTCTTCAGACAGTGGCGCTCATTGATAAATTCTCATCATTATCAGAATACTCTATTAACTGGGGTAAATCAATAGTTCTACCTATAAATTGTAATTTCTCAAATATGTTTACTATTTCAATACAATCAGGTAATATTAAATATTTAGGAATAGATATTTCCACCAGGCTCTCAGAGTTATTGCGACTAAATCACATTCCCCTTTTAAAAACAGTACAAGACGACCTTACGCGCTGGAGGACACTACCTTTATCACTAATGGGAAACGGTGCAACTGTTAAAATGATGGTCCTTCCTAAAATCAACTATTTGTTGTCAAAGATTCCTACCCAACCATCAATGGCCTGGTTTAAGTCTCTAGACTCAAATATAAGTAAATTTTTATGGAAGGATAAACCATCCCAGAAATAACTTATGCATGACTTATAATAACTTACTATTAGATTATTGTAGCCTGGAGAGATTGTCTGCCTCCTCAAATAATCAGTTGGCAGAATTCAATTCTCTCTGGTCCCCGCTTATCAATTCTATAACCTGAGGGGTGGTGGGCGGTGGCTCACTCTCCTTGACGCCTCTGGCAGCTGGCTGCGCCCTGACCGCCGGTGTCCGGGGGGCCTGTTCCGGGGTGGCCGTGTGTCTGGCCTGGAGGGGTTGGTCGGGGGGACTGCGGGGTGGGCTGTGGCCCCCGGCCGCCTGGCCTCGCCTCCCAGCGGGTCTGGTTTTGGCCTTGGGCCCCTGGTGTTGGGGGAGGGGGGGCATTCCACCCCCCTGGGCTGGGGTCGGGTGTGCGCCGGTGGTGTGGGTTGGCCCCGGTGCATCCTTGCGTGGCAGGGTCGTGTTCTCCCTGGGGCCCTGGCAGCACCCTGGGAAGGTGCTTGTGTCCTGGGTCGCCCTCCCCGTCCACTGGGGTCTGCGGGTGTGGGTGTGTATATGTATGTGTGTGAGAGTGGGTGTGAGTGGGGGCTTGTGTGGATGTGGGTGTGTGTGTTGTGAGTGGGCAGGTGGGGCTGTGTGTGGGTGTAGGTGGATATGTGTGATGGTGGGTGGGGGTACGTGTGTGTATGGGTGTGGTTACCTGTGGGTGGGTGTCTAGGTGTGGAGGATGTGTGTATGGGTAGGAGAACTTTGCTGGTTGGCGGGGTGGGGCATTCCATTTACATTCCATCTTGCATTTTAGACACTGAGGGCTTGGGGGATGGGGGCCCCGCTGCCTATCGCAGTGGTTAGGGGTGCTCAAAACACCATCCCCCCAATTTTAATTGCACTTTGGTAGTCCACACATTTACACACAATTACATCATATAATCGACATACACCCACCATGTTTTGTGCAGGGGGGAGGGGGTGGGGTCTTCCCCCACCCCTGTTGCCCTCCTCCTGCTGGGGGCATGGGGGCCAGGTGGGGAGCCTGGACCCCATCACGTTGTCAAAATCCCTGGGTGCTACTGAATGTACTGTATAGATACAACCAAGGGAGTGAGAGGGGGGCTGAATATGAGCGTAAGTGAGAGTGAGGGGGTGATGAATGGAGGTGGTGATGGTGGGTCGGTTTTGTGCGGTGCTTTGCATGTCGGGTGGCATCTCGAGGCACCTGTGATGGACTGTTGATCAGTCGCTCGGGTGGGCGCCGGGGGTGGGGGTCTGCTTTTGTGGCCTACGCCGGCGGTCTCCCCGGCCACTGCCGGGCACTGGTGCGCGTTCAGGATCGCTGCATCTGCTTCGCAGCCACCTTATGAAACAAGGGTGAATGAGGGGTGAGTTTGAATGGGTACAGGAGTGAGAGAGAATGGGTTGGTCCGGATGAGTGAGAGTGAGTTAGTGCATATGGGTGCCTGTGGGAGCATGTAGGTGTGAAGGTGTGGGGAGGGATGTGTCTGTGAGTCGGGAGGTGCTGGATTAAGGGGGGTAGTGCCTCTCGGCAGTGTGGGCTACCCTGGGCGGGGGGGACTTCTTTGGGCATGGGGGTCCCCGGGGTGTGCGGCGGTGGTGCTGGGGGGGCGCTGTGGGGGTGCCTGGGGGGGCTCGCTCCGGGGGGCACGGCCTGGGGGGTGGGGTCGCTAGCCCCCTGGCTCCTGGGGCCCGGGGGCAGGCGTTTGCCCCGTGGGGGTGGGTGGGGGCGGGCGGGTTTGGGAGTGTGGGCTTGCCATGTTGGCCGCCAAGCAACCTGGCCTCCCTCGATCGTCCCTCCAGGGGCGGATACCTGGCTTTCCTGGGGCTTGCTGACCTTGGACGTTTGTGCCCTGCGGGGGTTGGTGGCGCTGCCTTGCCTGCTCGGGGTTCCCAGGGGGAGAGCTGCTGCGACCGGCCCCCCACTTCGTATGTTTCCTGACAAACTACTCACATGCACACACTTATTTTGCGCATGCTCTCATATATATATATACACGCAGACGTATACACACAAGTGTCTCTCCTTTAACAGGTGCCGAAACCAGACTCGTGTTGAGACATCTTCGCTGGAAGAAGCAGTTTGTCTTTTGTTTGTTTTAGTCATTGGTTTGTTTGTTTGGTTTATTTTGTCAGTTCCCCTCCCTTTTCTTTCCCCCTCCACACACTTCCTTTCCCTCTTCCCTATCCTGTCCAGTCTTCCATGTGTAAAATAATTAAAATAAAGTATTAAAAGTTATTACAGGAGGAGTTTACAACAATATGCAATACATAGTTAGGTACTGTATAAGCTCCTCTTGGCAAAGTAAATCTGTTTTGGCACAGTAAGGGTGACAGATCCCTGTTCTGCTTGGCTAGCTGCCTGACAGGACAAGGGGAAAAAAAACAAAACAACAACAACATGTTTTTCACGTAACCTCAAAATAAATGTTGTGCATTCTTCTACTGTGAAGTGGCTTGTCTGTCAGTTTTTCACCCAGAGCACCAAAACAGGAAATGATATTCCTACCTGTTTCATTACTTTGTGTTTCTCCATAGCTTGTGACAGCAGCTGCTACAGGTGTAGTTTGGGGCTGGGGAAAATTGTTGCAGTCACTTAATGGCAAATATATGTAAGACACTTAATCCACAGATTACTTAATGTTTTTTAAAAAAAATCAGCCACTGAGCTCTTCTTTTGTGTTTTGATTGCAGCTGTTCAAATGTTTGGTGTCTTTTGGCTGCCATCGACAGTAAGGCCGTGTGAACTGCAGATAATTTTCACTGCGCATGTGCAAAACGCAGCTGCTGAACAGTAGCTGCAGTGGCTCAAAAACATCTCTGAATATTGCCGTGTATGCAAACACAGTCTACAGAATGCAAAGTTTATCCCCTCAGAGGGACTCTGAACAGCCCTTAATATTGCTAACAAAGCAACCAACAAACCAACGTCGGTAAAAACATTACCTCCATGGCAGAGGTAACAAAAGAATTATATAAAATATTTACAACTGCCCACTTAAAATAAAAAAAACTAAATCTAAACCTTAAGCAATAAAATTAAGTTAAAAATAAGATAAAATTGGAATAAAAAACTAAGCTAAAAAAAAAATAACAGTGGGCTAAAAAACAAACCAAAGTCCATCACAGCTGAGGAGAAGGCTCCAGTCTTCAGGCTGTACGTCATCTTCCACCATGACACCGGATGTCCACAGGTCACCTGTACGAGAGAAGACACCAGCCATATTTATCATCATCACCATCATCATCATCGTGGGGTGCTGCTATCTGGGAAACAGATACCTGCAGTGAAGGCAGAGCTCCTCTCTTTGCTTCTTGCCGTCCTTCACCTAGTGATGTTATGCTCGACACCGCCCACTCAACTCTGACTAGAGCAACATTAACACGGAAGTGTCGTGAGCAGTGTCGAGCACTGTGTCAACATAGCTACAATCACATGACTAGCAAACTGGGCCTCATTGTCACATCATGTGATTTGAGACCTGGCGAGAAATTTGAGAGGGCTGGGCGTTGCATACGTCAATAGTGAAGGATTTAAAAGGGGTCTGATTCACCACTCAGACTGAGGGTTTTTTGAGAGATTTATTATCATCATTGCATTCGCTATTTGAGTAGAAGTCAGGGACAGTAATACACAAGTTAGAATTAGGGTTAGTAACATTAAACAACACAATACATTTACTAAATATTACACATAGATACATTAGTGATGGTGAAACTGAGGCCTTATAAAACAAGACAATTGCTTCATGATCGACACAGTGTTATGAGACATCTAATAAAGACTGCCATCTGCTGACAGAGTGTCAGAACTGCATCTGAGTAGAAAACCTGAAAAAAATCTCAATACTTTTTTTTGAGCATTTGCCCATCTGAGGTCTATTCACAATTGGATGCCAGGAACAAACAATCCAAAGTAAACAGAAAAAGACCTACGGTGGGGCAAAAAAGTATTTAGTCAGACACCAATTGTGCAAGTTCTCCCACTTAAAAGATGAGAGAGGTCTCCGATTTTCATCATAGGTATACCTCAACTATGAGAGACAAAATGAGAAAAAAAATCCAGAAGAATTTTAAAGAATTTATTTGCAAATTATGGTGGAAAATAAGTATTTGGTCACCTACAAACAAGCAAGATTTCTGGCTCTCACAGACCTGTAACTTCTTCTTTAAGAGGCTCCTCTGTCCTCCACTTGTTCTGTGTATTAATGGCACCTGTCTGAACTCGTTATCAGTATAAAAGACACCTGTCCACAACCTCAAACAGTCAGACTCCAAACTCCACTATGGCCAAGACCAAAGAGCTGTCAAAGGACACCAGAAACAAAATTGTAGACCTGCACCAGGCTGGGAAGACTGAATCTGCAATAGGTAAGCAGCTTGGTGTGAAGAAATCAACTGTGGGAGCAATTATTAGAAAATGGAAGACATACAAGACCACTGATAATCTCCCTCAATCTGGGGCTCCATGCAAGATCTCACCCCGTGGGGTCAAAATGATCACGAGAACGGTGAGCAAAAATCCCAGAACCACACGGGGGGACCTAGTGAATGACCTGCAGAGAGCTGGGACCAAAGTAACAAAGGCTACCATCAGTAACACACTACGTCGCCAGGGACTCAAATCCTGCAGTACCAGACGTGTCCCCCCTGCTTAAGCCAGTACATGTCCAGGCCCGTCTAAAGTTTGCTAGAGAGAATTTGGATGATCCAGAAGAGGATTGGGAGAATGTCATATGGTCAGATGAAACCAAAATAGAACTTTTTGGTAAAAACTCAACTTGTCATGTTTGGAGGAGAAAGAACACCATACCTACTGTGAAGCATGGGGGTGGAAACATCATGCTTTGGGGCTGTTTTTCTGCAAAGGGACCAGGACGACTGATCCGTGTAAAGGAAAGAATGAATGGGGCCATGTATCGTGAGATTTTGAGTGAAAACCTCCTTCCATCAGCAAGGGCATTGAAGATGAAACGTGGCTGGGTCTTTCAGCATGACAATGATCCCAAACACACCACCTGGGCAACGAAGAAGTGGCTTCGTAAGAAGCGTTTCAAGGTCCTGTAGTGGCCTAGCCAGTCTCCAGATCTCAACCCCACAGAAAATCTTTGGAGGGAGTTGAAAGTCCGTGTTGCCCAGCGACAGCCCCAAAACATCACTGCTCTAGAGGAGATCTGCATGGAGGAATGGGCCAAAATACCAGCAACAGTGTGTGAAAACCTTGTGAAGACTTACAGAAAACATTTGACCTCTGTCATTGCCAGCAAAGGGTATATACCAAAGTATTGAGATGAACTTTTGTTATTGACCAAATACTTATTTTCCACCATAATTTGCAAATAAATTCTTTAAAAATCAGACAATGTGATTTTCTGGATTTTTTTTCTCATTTTGTCTCTCATAGTTGAGGTATACCTATGATGAAAATTGGAGACCTCTCTCATCTTTTAAGTGGGAGAACTTGCACAATTGGTGGCTGACTAAATACTTTTTTGCCCCACTGTAATTCCAGTAGAACCCTCTCAAATTCCCCACGAGCCCTCAAGTCACATGATGTGACCGACATAACGAGGCCTCTCTTACTACGGTCACGTGACTGTGGCTGTGCTGAAACAGCGCTCGATGCACTGCTCATGACACTTCCACTTTATATTGCACGAATCAGTGTTGAGTGGGCAGTGTCGAGTGTAACATCACTACCCCTATGGATTGGGACACTCCTTCATGGCTGCACATGACCAAAGTGGCTGTAGAGTGTAGCTGTCTTACCGGCCACTGCTGAAATTCACCTGCCATTGGCCGGTGTTAATGTCAAGCCCTGCATGCATTCTCTCTCTCGCTCTCTCTCTAGGAGGTTTCATTCCTTGAAAATTGTCCATCCACAGAATTTTTCCAGCAATGACTACTAATTGTGAAAGCTGTCTATCATTTGACAGATTACATGGAGGGTGATCTAATTAAAGTCAATTAAATTATTGATAATAGATTGACAGAATTTTTACAAGCCCGTCCGAGAAAATGACATAACTAAAAGTGTAGTGCAACCTATGATATGGAGTATTGCCCTTTTTCAGGTTTTCAGCTCAGATGCAGTTCTGTCAGTCACCAGATGGCAGTCTTTATAAGCTGTTTCATAACACTGTGTTACTCAGGAAGCAAATGTCTCAAAGTTGCTCATTGTTTCATGAGGCCTCCGTTTTAACATCACTGACTTCACCTGCAGCACCCCAGTCACTCCATGCAGAAGTGTCTCCCCCCCAAAGTCATGGTGGTCCTAGGCTGCTAGCACTAATGATGGCCAGATGAGGCTTTCTAGAGGACTTGAGACCTTTCATCAAAATGGTTCATATAGATGAGGCTTCATGTGAACCTTCATTTTTTTCTACTAGGCCATCTAGTGGACAAAATGTATACAACATGCAGATTTTTACAAGGGCATTATTGGTTTAATGTGTATTTTTCCATTTCAATAAATGCACTGTCTTTTAAGAAATATCAATGATAATAAGGGAAAAAAGAAATAAAACTTGGGTAACTACAGTGAATTTGGTACTTATCTATTTTTATTAAGAAATAATAACTTTTCAACAGTCTTTGGACTAAGGCCCATTTCTTTCTTCTTCTTTTTTTTTAGATTATTTCTCTAGCTTTGGAGAATACTCTTTCAGAGCACAGAGGATGCAGGTATGCAAAGGAAGGCTACTGCAAGTTTTTACAGTGTAGGGTAGACAAGCTTCTGTCTCTCCCAGTACATTCACCTCTGTCCTTATTCTCATGCAGGGCGCAATAGTGCCTAAGCATAATGATCCAAGCGCTTTGAAACACAACAGACACTTCACCTTGCAAATAAAAATAAATTACAAGAAGGGCCTAGCTGGGACTTGAACCCCAGCCTCCTAGTTGCGGGGCAGATGCTCTACTGCTAGGCCATCACTTCAGCTACGATAAATAGCCACTATTTGTAGAAAATGTGAGAAATGTGAGAAATGAGATCAAACCGTTCCCAAATGGGAGAAGTTTGTGTTTTTGGTGCTGGCTCCATCTGAAAATTGGCTGTGACAAATCCCTTACACAGTCAAACATTGACAATGTGAGGAACAGGGATTTCCTTTGTGTATCGCTGCTCACTTTATTTCATGTTGTGTGCAAAATCATGAATGGCTTCCTGACCCAGTCACGTGGTACAACGTCAGCAATACACACCTCGAAATGAGCTTTGCCAAATGTTTCCTGGGCAAGCTCAGAGCACCCTTGAAGCTCTGGAGCCTGCCGTCCCATCACTAGCTAGCACTCCTCCTCCTCCCCCTCAGGCATGCCCTCCCTCATGGTTCCCTGGGCTCTGATATGCCTACATCCTTCACAGGGGCCCACCAGCACACTCTCATCAGGCAGGACTCTGCTTCGGACTGCCAGAGCAGCTTTTATGCTATCATCAGTCATAGGTGCGTTTATGTTCTCAGCACAGGTGTTGATGATTATCAGTTGGGGGAGGCACAGGGTGAAATAAACACAACATTTCAAATTAAAAACACACAGATTGAAATATAAAAAACTACAACAAAATGCTAAATAATAAATAAACATGTAAGGCAAATTTAAAACCATGTAAAACCCTAAAAAACACATTAAAATACTTCGATCCTGTGACAATTACAGTTTTTTTAAACAAAAGTTTGTTACATTTTTTCAAAAAGAAAAAAAGCAGATTATTTTCCACTACTCTAAAAAAAAAAAAAAAAAGAAAAAAAAAAAGGCTATTTTACTAGTAAATTTGTAACTTTTGGCTGATAAATTTCTGACTTAATTTTTCTGAAATTTGGCATAGTTTTGTCCGGGTCTCAGGATATGGACAGAAGAGCCACCCTAGGATCAGACAGCTTTGTGATCACACTTCTGACTGAGTGTATTTGTTACATGAAGCCTCGGCTACATGGACCAAAACTCCAATTGGTTGTAAAGCTAAAAAAAAAAAAGCTGTCAATGTTATTTTCATTTTAGTTTTCCTTTTGCTTTTCTGGTTTTATAACGACTGATAATGACATTACAAAGGAGTAAACATCCAACAACACAGTTTTACACATTATCAGCTACATGTATCTTACAATATTGACCCTACACTGTTCTTTATATAGCAGGAGATTCTGAAAAAACGTATCCTAGACTTCAGTTAAAGTCCCCTCTGCAGCTCCACATTGTTCTGCAGGGATCTATAAGGTCCATCAGCTAACGAGCTCCATCTTGGCCCGGAGGCTTGGCCTTTTAATGTACACCAGAGAGCCACATCACTTCTCTTCACATGGAAGCCCTTTGGAGGACAGCCCCGGCACACCACAGTTTTTCTGTCTCGGGTCTACTGTGTGAACTTATAATGCGATTACCACAGGATGACACGAGTCCAGGCCCAGTGTCCTTCTAACTCAACATAAGTGGCTTGGAAGGATGGATCGGCAAAATAGCCATTCACACCCCTCCTGGCAGGCAGTCTATACCCTCCTTCTCTGGTCACCCTCTTGCTCCCACTGGGTCACTGATGTAATATTAAAGGGTTGTGACAGTAATTAGTGCGATGGATGAGTGGTCCAAGGCCGCAGCATTAAATGGGTGCACTTAAAATACCAGTAAACCCAGCCAATCTCGGCAATATTTAGCTGGACGTTGAGCTGCAGTACCCGAGCCTCAAGTCATGTTAGCTTAACACCCAGTGCCATTCAAGTACACGGGGGTCGGGAAGTGCACATGTGCATGTGTGTGTCTCTGAGATGCTCCATTTCAGTCCAAAAGCTTGAATGGGTTGGCTTGTGAGCGAAACATTTGCTGCTTCACAAAGCTGCTCCGACTTCCTCAGGCTGTTTGAATGGATACACCTGAGCCTCGCGTCCATTTTCTGAACTTTGAAGTTAAAGAGCAAGGGACTCATCCCGGCTGCAATTACACAAGATCTGCTTAATTAAGTAGTGAAAATGAGGAACATTCATGTGGCTGCAGTGAAACATCGATCCTTCTGGACTTCTTTTCTGCTTCTCTGATTGTGACTTCAATCTGCCAGCTTTAATTCTCATACAAACCTATGTGCTTCATGCTTTTCCCGACCCTGCTCTCGTGCCTTTTCCTACACTTGTTTTCAATTTCCACCTGCTTATGGCCAAGAGTATGAGACCAGTTAAAACTTGGAGTAGGCTCCTACAACCGCCTCCCCTGGCCGGCGTCCCCTGAACACAGTGCACACTCTGTGCTCCAGAAAGCCTCTGCTCTTCATCCCATTTCTATGTAAGACAAAAGGGAGGGTGGTGACTAGGTGTGTGTGCCAGGCTCAGAACAACAAAGATGGGGGAAGCAGAAGGGAAGATGATGGTGGTGCTTCTGAGGTAAATCTGCTGTGAAATCTCCCCCACAGAGAAAGTGTGGCAGATAACCGTGTCTGCTTTGGCCCTGACGTGACAAGAATGAGGTCATGTACCCTGGGCCCACAGCCCCGGAGGAAATCCAGGAAAAATGGTGCCAGGGGCAATAAGTGTGACTTCATTAGGATCAGAGGTCACTCATTAAGGCCAGGATCCTTGTCTTGGCTTAAGAGTCTCTGAAGAGAGGGCACTTCAAAGCAATTATGGTCAGACATGGTTATCCATGTCCACCGGGGTCAGAAGTTAAAGGGTCCCTGGTGACTGCTTCCATGGCCCGGGATGGTGTCCCCCATCTAGTGCAGCCACCCCCCCCCCCCCCGCCTTGTTTACTAGATACGCAGAGGGATTTAGTTTCCTTCACATTAACAGCACTTCCCAAACGCCAAATGAGTTACTCACCCAAGGTTTTTAGACCCATAAAGCAAAATTAAAGATATGAAAAAACATTGATGCAGGAAAAATCTGTTATTAAATGTCAATTATACTACATATTAGTAAAACTGACACAGCTCTGGGTGTGGATGTTACGTCACATCAAACGTGAATGGGTGACGGGAATGCATACAAGGTTAATGGAAAGAGGCGAGCACACGTGAAATTGCGCATTCATGTGTTCATGTCCGAGGGATAGCACTAGCTTTGAGATTCTGCCGTCATCTAAGATAAGATAAGATAAGATAAGATAAGATAAGCCTTTATTAGTCCCACAATGGGGAAATTCCAGGATTGCAACAGCACAGGGATAGCAACACTCAGAGCAATAATCAGAAGGCAAGAAAAAACAACATCTACTAAACATATGTCCATATTACTATAAATATATATATTATATATATATATATAAATATATATTATATATATATATAAATATATATATAATATATATGAATGTGCAGCAGAAAGTCTAAGCTCTCTCTCCGCGGATGCAGCGGGCCAGCTGGAAGTCTTTGGGCATGATGGTGACCCCCTTAGCGAAGAAGAGACCACCAGGTGGGCCTCGCTGGTCTCCTGCAGAGCCATGACGGCGAAGCTCAGGAAACGCGGGACGGTCTTGAAGTCCTGAGCGATCTCCCTCACCAGGCGCTGGACGGGCAGCTTACGGATGAGCAGCTCCGTGGATTTCTGGCAGCGACGGATCTCTCTCAGAGCCACGGGCCTGTGACGGTGGCTAGCTGCATCCTGGGGGGCTTCTTCCTCCAGTAGATTTTACGGGCGGTCTGCTTGGTTCTTGCCATCGCTCTTTATTATTCTGTCTTATATTTCTTGCACGCCGCCTAAACTCCAGCCCGGCACCCGCGTCGTTTTCGCTACAGCTCCCGGTATGTCGAGTTTCCCATTAGCACCGGGCGGCGGCCAAGTGCTAGCTAGCACTAGCTCCTCCCCGCTGTAGCGTCTCCCGCTGCAAACCGTGGCTCCGTCCGCCGACCCGGGAGACCCCCGGGGCGATCCGTGCGTCCGTGATATATATACAGAGTGAAAGGTGTAGAAAGAAGAAGGAAGATAAAAAAAAAAAAAAAAAAAAAGGCTGTTGCAACAGGCAGCCTACTCGTGTGGCGCCACCGGTCCGGCGGATCTAAGTAAAAGTATCAACATTGGAGAGTAAACTAGTTTGAAAATGAGACTGACACTCACCTGGAGAAAGAAGGACCGGGAGCTTTTCAGCTGAATCGGGATGTTCGAGTTATTTACCCATGGTTTCCTGCCACAGACATGCTAGCAAGATTGCAGCATAAACACCCATCAAGTTTTCGAGGCAGGGACAACATGTTCAGGTGAGCCCCCCGCTGGATAATACCTAAGCATGATGTTATTTTGGGGATTTCCACAGCAGGTTGAACACAGCTGCAGAAGTTATAAAGGCAACTTAGCCTGTCTGCATCTCACCCAGATGGTGAATTCATGTCTATCTGTGTGTTTACATTTAGTTACAATGTAATGGTGCTGCGGGAAAAATTCGCCCGTTCACGTTTGGTGTGTAGGCACCTTGAGAGTATGTCTCCATGGTTACGGTCAGACTACAGACAAAAATGACCAAATCTGATTCTTTCTGCCCATGCCTGTTTTTTTTTTTTTTTGTTTGTTTTTACCGACAGTCTGAACAGCACAAAATGACATGAAATCTGACTTTTTCCAAACCAGACCTGGGTCACTTTCATACATTCTAATACATCAGACACAGATCCATGTTGTCCAATGTGACCGCGGTCTGACCAACAACTTCAATTCATCTGACTTTTCTGCCACCAGCGGGACAATCTTAAAAATTTCTGATTTAAAAAAATATGTATCTCAGACTCTTGGAACTTTTTCCTCATAAATTAGTTTTACTGCATATATTGTATCTTTTTTTATTCATTTGCAAATTTGTGTTCTGACAATTGTTAGATTTCTTTCTCACAGATTTTTTTTTGGTTGTGCAACATTTGTGTGATGATCAGGCGAGTGTGCTCCCCCTCTCCTCCTGTTCCTGTTTTCCTGGCTCCGGAGTAATCTACACCCCTGCGTGATTCACTGCACTTGCTGCCCTCCGGCTCCTCAGCATATTTAAGGTCCAATGTGTGGCTACGGTGCCGCTGGACCATTGGGTATTGTTGCCCTGTCAAGTCACTACATTGTTTGCATTTTGGTTGATCTGTGTTTCTTATTTCCTCTGTCTTCTCCTCCTCCTCAGGTTTGCTGCCTCCTCAGCGGTGTGCACTCCGGGGCCAATTATGTTCACCTGGCCCTCATCCTGAAGACATTGGATGCTCCACCCAGATCATCCGCTTCCCCGTCTTCCCCTGGTTCCACGCAGGTGTTTCCTGGCTGACCTCTGCTCATTGCAGTAAGAGTGAACTCCCTTCTTATTCTCCTCTTGTGTTATGATTTCTTGTGCACCATTATGTGGCACATGGAGGGCAGAATGAAAAATCCAAGAGCAGGAGTAGATTTGTGCACTTTATTTAACAAAAACCACAAACTTGTCCAGTAAACAGCCATGCAATAAACAGAGAGTTAATATGATAAACTTGAGGACATCAGACATACAGGGATGCCACCTGATGCTCAGCAGCCTAAGGGAGGGAATGCCTAGTGCCGCTGTACAGCTGTCGGCACGAAGAGAAAGGCAAACATAAACTTACGGCTGGAGCGATCCAGGGCTTTCTGTGTAGTGCGGTGGATGAGAGTAAGGCAGAAGCAGCCACTAACACCAAGGAAGTACACAATCTTGAAGCATTAGAAAAGACTAAGACGTCAGGCTGAAAGTTAACATAGGTAATGACAACTTGCATGCACGGAGGAACACACTGCCGTATATGAAGCACAATGCTCCAGCGATCTCTTCCCATAAACACAGCGTTTAAGTAATCATAATACTAATGAGGGAAGAGACCGTCGGTGTAAAGGAGCATGGCCAGAACAAATTGAAAACGTGTGCATGAGTGGTGTCAGAGCGTGTGAATGGAAGTGAGTGAGGTGTGTGTGTATGTGTGTGTATGCGTGTGAAACACCAATAGCAAGACACAGCTGATGACACTGACAGGAGGAGGGGGTGTCCCTGAGCTGTCAGGGAGCGGAGGACCCAAAGGGCTCCCTGAAGTGCCTGATGGAAAATAAATAGTAAACAGGCCAAAATACCCGCGGTGTCAGAACTGGGTTTGGTTTCACCAAACCCAGGTTCATGGCAGACACCGCCCCCCCCCCCCCACAAGGGGTGGATTCTAGACACCCAAGTGCCACCAGCAGACAAACACAAAAAACACAAAAGAACCCCCTACAACGGACAACCACCACCCAGGGTGGGGGGAAAACAGGTTAGGAGGGAAGCAACCAGTACATACTACCACAAAATAATATACAAATATAATGCATAACCCCTCCTAACTACCCCAACTAGGGCATTAACCCCCCTCCCCAGAAGTCCAAAGTTCAGGGGGCCAACCAGAGTCCCAGACCCCAGGCATGGCAAGGGGTGACTGATTGGGTGGCCTGCCTGAGTCCCAAGCCCAGCAGGCGGCCTGCTGAACAGCATCAGGCAGCCTGCCAGGACTGACGAACCACCCTACCCAAGAGCCAAGTCTTCCGGGTGGCTGACCAGCGTGATTGAGACACCAGGACCGAAGGGGCAGGTGAAGAAGTTGCCTACCCACCAGGAACCTTAGAGATAAGTGGCTGAACCGAAGGAAAGGAGACCCCCCCCCACCCTCTGAGGCTTGGAGCAGGGGACAGGAGCACCCACGCTGGTCCCAGACTGGGAGATGGCTGCACCCGCGCTGGTCCCAGTCTGGGACATGGCTGCACCCATGATAGAATCCGGCTGGAGCTCTGCTGCACCCGCGGTGGACTCCAGCAGGAGCTCTGCTGCACTGGCGGTGGATTCCAGCTGGAGCGCTGCTGCACCAGCGGTGGACTCCGGCTGGAGCTCTGCTACACCGGCGGTGGACTCCGGCTGGAGCTCTGTTGCACTAGCAGTGGGTTCTGGCTGGGGCTTTGCTGCACCCTTGGTGGTCTCCGGCTGGAGCTCTGCTGCACTGACGGTGGACTCCGGCTGGAGCACCATTGCTCCAGCGGTGGTCTCCATTGGGGACCTCATTACTCCCATGGTGGCCTCCCCAGTGAGGGAGATAGGGTTCCCCATGAACCACGGTGCTGACCCCAGATCCTCAGCGGACTCCGGGGGAATCAGCTGCTCTCCGGTGATCCTGGCAAGGAGCTCCAAACCCAGAAGGAGAGAGAAAGAGGCAGAATCAGGGTTGCCGGCAGCGGCAGAGCCCAGTGACATGGCCCTGAGAGCTACCGTGAGCTGCTTCGGACCCTCCTCACCTTGAGTTGGGCAGTGTGACTTTAACATCGATATGAAAGGCATTGTGGAGCATACTTGCCTGAACTTGGGCTCCACCGCCATCCAGGACTCCGTCGATCTTGGGTGCACGGGTTCCATCAGTCTGTCAGGTGCTGCACCCACGTTGACCTCTCACAGGGTGGCTGGGCTCACGTCACCGTCATCTGTGGACACCCCAGGTTGGAGCGGATTCTCTCCAGCGATCCTAGGAAGGAGCTCGGAGAAAACGGGAGAGGAAAGATGGTTAGGGTCACCGGCAGCGGCGGAGCCCGGTGAGGGGAGTTTGGATGCAGCTGAGGGCTGCACCCACCTCTCCTCCCCAAGAGCCAGGCAAGATCTCTCCCCAATTGACAAGAGAATTACAGGAGAGGTTGCTTGCCTGTAGTCAAGCTCCACTGCCGCCCAGGACTCCGATGATGCCGATAATGACGTCCTGGATCCAGTTGGCTGGAGGTCTGGTCCAGAGGGTGACTCTGCTGCGGCAACCCCCATAGCAGGCGTGATGGTGGTAGCACTCTTGGTGCCCCTGTGCACTGTCTTCCACACCACTGGCTCATCTGGTGTGGAGGCTGGGGATTGCCCCATCGCTGGACCTGGAGCTGGACTCTCCAGGAGCTCTGGTTCCTCCCCCCTCGAGCAACCTGGTTCTGGAGCCGACAAACTCATAGGCACACACACAGAGGGTTTAGGGAGGGTTTGGGAAGGGCTGCTATATGCTGCTGGGGCAGAGCACTCAGGGGACTTCACAGGCAGCATTGTTCATCGAAAGTGAGGGTAAAATGAGGAAAAACTTGCCTGTTTTCCTGGCTCTGGATGTCCCCAGCGGCCTCCAAGGCATCTCCTCTCCACCCTGAGCGTTCCTCCTCAATCAGACGGTCAACGAGGGTGAGCAAAGCCAGTCTCTCTTCCTCCGTCATCACATCGTGGCCTGGGCAGCCCGTGAAACCCGCTCTTGTTCCTCCTTCTCGCGGCGTTCCTCCTCGATCTGGCGGTCCTCCTCGATCCAGCGGTCCAACTGGGCGAGCAGAGCCAATCTCTCCTCCTCTGTCATCACGTCCGTGGATGGGACGGGTGCTGGTCCGGAGGACTGCACAGTCTCGATCATCGAAGCACGTTCTCGTTCCTCCTTCTCACAGTGTTCCTCCTCGATCCGACGATCTATTTGGGCGAGCAGAGCCAGTCTCTCCTCCTCCATCATCACTCTGTGGATTGGGCAGGCGCCGTCCCCGAGGATGGAACAGTCACTGCCTGTGAAGCACGTCCTCGGTTCTCCCTCTTGTGGAGCTCCTCCTCAATCCGACGGTTGATTAAGGTGAGCAGGCCTAGTCTCTCCTCCTCCGTCATCACATCAGGGGACGAAGCGTGCCCAGGCTCCAGGGATGACGCTGGGGCGGGAGAACCACGGGAGGAGGGTGTCTTCCTCCGCCATGAGCGCTTCTTCCAACGAGGGGTTGGCTCTGATGTTGGGGAGGCCCACTCCGGCTCCACGTCTGGCAGGGGAAAGAGGATGGAGAGGATGTGTTCCACCCTCGGAATGACCCAGACACTGGGATGACACTGCATGATGTCCTCTGCGGTGAGCCACGCCAGCTGAACATCTTCGGGAGACTGCAGCCACTGAGCGGAGAAGAGTGCCTGCTCCAGCAGATCCTGGGCTCTCAGCTTCTCGTCTGTCCAGGTCACCATGTTGTCGCTCGGGAAAAAGAAAAAGGAGGGTGAAGGGAAAAGAAAAAAAAACTCATGTCTACTCCGCTGGGTTTTTTTCTTGCTGGCCAGAGCATTCTGTTATGATCCCTTGTGCGCCATTACGCAGCGCACGGAGAGCTGAATGAAAAACCCAAGAGCAGGAGTAGATTTGTGCACTTTATTTAACAAAAACCCCAAACTTGTCCAGTTGGCTGCCTTTTGCAACAGCGGCTCAATTCTGAGTCTTTTTATCTTCCTTCTTCTTTCTGATCTGGTGATAACTTTCTGATCCGGCACACCTTTCACTCTATATATATCATGGACACACAGATCGCAGTTGGCGGACGGAGCCACTGTTTACAGCAGGAGACGATACAGCAGGGAAGAGCTAGCTAGAACTCAACCGCCACCCGGTGCTAACGGAGAAACTCGACATACCGGGGAACTGAAGCGAAAACGACGCGGGTGCCGGGCTGGAGTTTGGGCGACATGCAAGAAATATAAGACAGAATAATAAAGAGCGATGGCAAGAACCAAGCAGACCGCCCGTAAATCTACTGGAGGAAAAGCCCCCCAGGAAGCAGCTGGCCACCAAGGCTGCTCGAAAAAGCGCTCCGACCACTGGCGGAGTGAAGAGGCCTCACCGTTACAGGCCCGGTACCGTGGCTCTGAGAGAGATCCGTCGCTACCAGAAATCCACGGAACTGCTCATCCGTAAGCTGCCCTTCCAGCGCCTGGTGAGGGAGATCGCTCAGGACTTCAAGACCGACCTGCGCTTCCAGAGCTCCGCCGTCATGGCTCTGCAGGAGGCCAGCGAGGCCTACCTGGTGGGTCTCTTCGAGGACACCAACCTGTGCGCCATCCACGCCAAGAGGGTCACCATCATGCCCAAAGACATCCAGCTGGCCCGCCGCATCTGCGAAGAGAGAGCTTAGACTTTCTGCTGCACATCCACCAACAGCAATGCTCCGCACTGTGTGTCTCTCTCTCTCTATATATATATATATAGTAATATGTACATATGTATGGAGTTTTTACATATGATGTCAGGGGGCGTGCCGCACTGGCCCGTTAGAGTGAGCCGCCATTTTGGATGGCAAGAACCAACAGCAGCAGCAGAGTGAAACAAACCACATAGCTCACTTGTACTACAAACTCGGCAAAATGGTGTACTCCTGTGTTGCCCATGGATGTACGAACAGATACGGCCAACCAGGACCGGAAAATGTGTCATTCTACAGGTTCCCAGTAGATGAACATCGCAGAAATGATTGGCTTCGAAACATGCAGAGAAAGAACTTTGTACCAACTGACTACTCACGTTTGTGCAGCCTGCATTTTGTATCAGGTATGTTTTGTCCTGGCTGTGTCTCCTCACGAGAGCTTGAGAGCTCACTCTGGCGCACCTGCACGGCGCCGGTTGTGAGCTCTGTGATGGCGGCATGATAATAAATCTACTTAAAACCCTCAGTTTGCTGCTTATTTTATCACCCGCCACACTACCTCAGTTCGCTGCTTATTTTCGCTGCTTAGTGGTGGCGTTCCATTTTATACTGAGCCCATTATTGTTGTTACAAGAGCGCCGAGTGTCTGCTGATCGTCTTTTTTCTAGTCAATTTAGTTTTTGCTCTTAATATAAACCCTGAGTTTTAAATAAACATTTGAATTTGAATTTTATCATCCGCCACACTACCTCAGTTCGCTGCTTATTTTATCATCCGCCACATGGGTCTTCTTTTAAATCATTTTATTCCAAAGCAAATGCCAAGTAAACATTGTCAATGCTGACATCGACATGTGTGTCCATGTATTGCTATTTTGAGCATAGATCAGCATACATATGCAGCTGTCATACTATTACATGAGCCATTACATGACTAGAAAAAAGACGATCAGCAGACACTCGGCGCTCTTGTAACAACAATAATGGGCTCAGTATAAAATGGAACGCCACCACTAAGCAGCGAAAATAAGTAGCGAACTGAGGTAGTGTGGCGGGTGATAAAATAAGCAGCAAACTGAGGGTTTTAAGTAGATTTAAATTTTGTATTCCCCCGTAAATTATATTTCCCTTCTCTCTCCCTGAATAGATATAATTGTATATTGTGTGGCAAGAGGTTTTTACTAACTTTAAATATTAATTGTGCTGTGTAATAATGAACCTGATCCCATAATTTCAATAACTTCGAATGTAAAAACAATAAGTATGTTCGAGGTACATATGTCCATAATACTTACAGGCTACACGTACTATAGTATGTGCATGTTGTATACTTGCTTTCTAGTGCATTTGAGTGACAATGAAAAGAAAAAGCTTACTCAAATGTGCATTTAGATTTACATGTAATTGTCATAATAATAAGGTGTTAATTCTTACCTTAGCCATAATCATATGTATGTCCTCTCTAGTCTTCGCGACACAAGCGTCGAACACAAAGCCAGCCACAAAATACGAGTATGCATCCAAATTCTTGAAGGCCTTGAGCTTTTCTTTTGTGTAGTCAGAGTGCTTGTCAATGAGGTAGTGGTACAAGTCGCCATAAGCAAAGTTAGGCAACTCAGCAGCATGAGCGGTCAAAAGAGGGATAAACAAGCGCTGAGCCAGCAGGTACGGGTCTCCAGCACTCACTTGTCTGATCTTGTTTAGGTACCTGACCTTCTCGAGTCCCCGAAGGTGTTCTACAAGGTCCGACAGCTTCTCGTCACTCATTTTGCTCGCTAAACAGTACAAGTTACGCCTGGGTTCTCACAGTGCAACTGCTGCTCTTGCCATCCAAAATGGCGGCACGTACGGCGTGTTTATGTTTACCCCCGCGAGTCACGTGATTTTTACGACCCTACGCAAATACTCCATACTAGCTGCTCTTGTTTTTTCTTGTCTTCTGATTGTTGCTCTGAGTGTTGCTATCCCTGTGCTGTTGCAATCCTGGAATTTTCCCATTGTGGGACTAATAAAGGCTTATCTTATCTTATCTTAAACAGCCACGCAATAAACAGAGGGTTGACATGATGAACTTGAGGCCACCAGACATACAGGGACGACGCCTGGATGCTCAGCAGCCTAAGGGAGGGAATGCCTAGTGCCGCTGTACAGCTGTTGGCACGAAGAGAAAGGCAAACATAAACTTATGGCTGGAGCGATCCGGGGCTTTCCGTGCAGTCCGGTGGATGAGGGTAAGGCAGAAGGAGCCGCTAACACCAAGGAAGTACACAATCTTGAAGTGTTAGAAAAGACTAAGACGTCAGGCTGAAAGTTAACGTAGGTAATGACAACTTGCATACACGGAGGAACACGTTGCCGTGTATGAAGCGGAATGTTCCGGCGATCTCTTCCCATAAACACAGCATTTAAGTAATCATAATACTAACGAGGGTAGAGACCGTCGGTGTGAAGGAGCGTGGCCAGAACAAATTGAAAATGTGTGCATGAGTGAGTGTCAGAGCGTGTGAATGGAAGTGAGTGAGGTGTGTGTGTGTGAGTGTGTGTGTATGGCCATGGACAAAATTATTGGTACCCCTCTGTTAATGAAAGAAAAACCCACAATTGTCACAGAAATAGCTTGAATCTGACAAAAGTGGTAATAAATAAAAATTCTATGAAAATTAATCAATGAAAATCAGACAATGCTTTTGAATTGTGGTTCAACAGAATTACTTTAAAAAAACAAACTCATGAAACAGGCCTGGACAAAAATGATGGTACCCCTAGAAAAGATTGAAAATAATGTGACCATAGGGACATGTTCAACCAAGATAAGATAAGATAAGATAAGATAAGCCTTTATTAGTCCCACAATGGGGATGTGTCCTCTAATTAACATCACAGGTGTCTACAAACTTGTAATCAGTCAGTCGGCCTATTTAAAAGGTGACAAGTAGTCACTGTGCTGTTTGGTGACATGGTGTGTACCACACTAAACAGGGACCAGAGGAAGCAAAGGAGAGAGTTGTCTCAGGAGATTAGAAAGAAAATTATAGACAAGCATGTTAAAGGTAAAGGCTATAAGACCATCTCCAAGTAGCCTGATGTTCCTGTGACTACAGTTGCACATATTATTCAGAAATTTAAGATCCACGTGCCTGTAGCCAATCTCCCTGGACGTGACCACAGGAGGAGACGGATAATACGAATGGTAACAAAAGATCCCAGAACAACCTCCAAACACATTCATGGTGAACTCCAAGGTCAAGGTACATCAGTGTCAGATCGCACCATCCGTCGTTGTTTGAGCCAAAGTGGACTTTATGGGAGACGACCAAGGAGGACACCACTGTTGAAAACAAATCATAAAAAAAGCCAGACTGGAATTTGCCAAACTGCATGTTGACAAGCCACAAAGCTTCTGGGAGAATGTCCTATGGACAGACGAGACAAAACTGGAACTTTTTGGCAAGGCACATCAGCTCTATGTTCACAGACACAAAAATGAAGCATACAAGAAAAGAACACTGTCCCTGCTATGGAACATGGAGGAGGTTCTGTTACGTTCTGCGGCTGCTTTGCTGCAACTGGCACAGGGTGTCTTGAATCTGTGCAGGGTACAATGAAATCTCAAGACTATCAAGATATTCTAGAGAGAAATGTGCTGCCCAGTGTCAGACAGCTTGGTCTCAGTCGCAGGTCATGGGTCTTGCAACAGGATAATGACCCAAAACACACAGCTAAAAACACCCAAGAATGGCTAAGAGCGAAACATTGGACTGTTCTAAAGTGGCCTTCTATGAGCCCTGATCTAAATCCTATTGAACATCTATGGAAGGAGCTGAAACATGCCGTCTGGAGAAGGCACCCTTCAAACCTGAGACAACTGGAGCAGTTTGCTCATGAGGAGTGGGCCAAAATACCTGCTGAGAGGTGCAGAAGTCTCACTGACAGTTACAGAAATCATTTGATTGCAGTGATTGCCTCAAAAGGTTGTGCAACAAAATATTAAGTTAAGGGTACCATCATTTTTGTCCAGGCCTGTTTCATGAGTTTGTTTTTTAAAATAATTCTGTTGAACCACAATTCAAAAGCAAAATTGTCTGATTTTCATTGGTTAATTTTCATAGAATTTTTTATTTATTTCCACTTTTGTCAGATTCAAGTTATTTCTATGACCATTGTGGGTTTTTCTTTCATTAACAGAGGGGTACCAACAATTTTGTCCATGTGTGTATGTGTGTGAAACACCAATAACAAGACACAGCTGATGATGCTGACAGTGTCACCATGGGGTGAGACGCCGGCTCGGCGCTCAGCCCATGCTCCTTTTATCCCTGCCTCTCATTGGGCAGTGCCTCAGCTGGTTCCCAGCTGTCAGTGTCACGGGACGGCTGGGGCCAATTAATCCTCATCAGCTGGGGCGCTGTTAATGAGTATAAAGAGGAGCAGCTTCGATCATTCGGGGGCTGCGACATAAGCACTGCTAGGCTGAAGCCCCTTCGTCTGGTGTCAGCCTCAACTCCCCTTGCAGCATTCCGGTGTTTGTATCCCGCTGTGAGTATGCACGTCTTGTTACCCCCACGTCCGGTACGAGCTACCTACCCCTGCGCTGTGCAGCCTGAGAATGTACGTCTGTATGAGTGTCTGTGCTCTCCTCATCCCTTATCCCTTACCCAGAATAAAACATCTCGACTCACTGGCTTGTCCCTGGCTCTGATTGCCCGGCTCCCTAGAGCCGGATATGACAGTATGTCGCAGCCAGAAGAGTTGCCGGCGGCCGTGAGTCGCCGTGGAAATGTACCTTTCTGTCCGGGTGTCAGCGCTGCTAGCATGCCGTTTCCCAGGAGTCACTTCCGGCGCCAGGGCGACGGGCTGAGGTCCATCTCGGAGGCAGTCGACGGGACGTTCTTCACCCTGCACGACGCCTCCAACGCGAGACGCTGGCATCCGGGCCGTGCTGAGGAACTCCTGGACTGTCACCCTCACTCTCTGTACCTTCTGGAGGACAGTGCCAGGATAGACGCTGCAGGTACACAGCGAGAGAAGCTCCACGGGGTGGATGGAAATCCCAGCAGGGAGTCGAAGTGGGCGACGTCTTTCCCCGCTTCGGAGTCCCGTTCCTGCCGCCATTCCAGTCCGGGAGTTCGCGCCAACCAGAGGACTTCCCCCGACCTGCGCCACGTCACTCGGGATTCCCTTCGAGGAGCCGCAGCTGACAGCAGTTATGTCCGGGGTCGAGTGGCTGTCGCGAGCTCTACTGTGTTTCCTGTCACCACCTTCAGGCATGTGGCGGCGGCAGTGAGATTGATGGTGAGGACTTCAGGGCTACGAAGCCTTCCCGTGCTCGACGCCTTCCTCGTCTCGATCTCCGATCTGGAGCGGCGAATCCTGGGTTTCCCCCTCGCTTCGTCCCCTGGGAGTAGTCGTCATCACATCGCCGAGTCACCTCTGCACGAACCTCGTCCGGATCCAGTTCTGGGTCATCGTCAGGACCGTTCCTCCCACGCAGCTGTCATCCCTTCGCCTCGTCAGTGTGGAGATTCTACAGCCTCGTCCCCTGAGCCTCGTTCCCCCGCTGTCATTCCTGGACATTCGGGCTGGCTCACCCCGGCTGTTTCCCCCTCCTCCTCGACGCGCTTCCTGACCGCTGTGTGTGCCTGGAATCCCGGCCTGGTGAGCTCTCTGCTGGAGACAACGCGAGCGATCCTCAGACGAATTCCCGGGGGGTCCTCCGTTATCGCCGGGCGGGGAGAGGAAGAAGCAGAATCCACTACAGCAGGCGATACTCAACCTCCAGGGGGCAGGCAAGTCATTGTTTTTTCACACCTGCTTAATGATTTGCTCTGTCACATCCCTGGAGGAGAAGTTCAGGGTTCGCAGCTCCCTGAACTCTCCCCACCTGCTGTAACCTGTGTGCCTAATCCCGCATCCTCTGTGTCTCTCTCCGCCGAGCGGTCCCCGGCTCCGGGTCAACGTGGTGGGATATGGAGAGGGCCTGTGGTTCCGCAGCTACATTGCGGACGGAGGAGGGGGACTGACTGCTGCGTGGAGTCTACGCTGATGACTGAGCGTCCCTGGGTCTCCACGGAGGAGCGGTTCGGTCCAGCGGGACGAGATTCTTCTGGCTTCACGCCGAGTGGGTCGTCGGCGGGGTTACCTGAGCTGGAGGAATCTCAAGCTGCGCTGACCATCGTGCTGGCTGCGGGGCCTGACGCGGCTAGATGGGAGCCTGACAACGACCTCCTGACGACGGATCCTGGATCTTCGCAGTCCTGGACGGCGTCAGAACCCGAGATCAGGCGAGTGCTCTCCTTTCTTTTCTTTTTTTTTTATCTTTGAGCACTTCAGCCTATCTCCAGGGGAGACGAGCAGGGTGCAGCCGCCCGCTGCGTCTGAGCTCGTCTCGCCGGGTTCTGGCGCTGCCGGTGATCCTGATCCCGGTTCTGTTTTCTCTTCTGAGCCTTCTTCCAGGGTCACCGGCGAGGAGTTGCTGTTCCTCGTGGTGCTGGAGGGTCCGGGTTCAACGTTGGAGGTCGGTTCTGGTGCAGTGTCCAACGTGGGTTCGCCCGAGACCCAATCGGGGTCCAACGTGGGTTCGCCTGAGGCCCGATCGGGGTCCGACGTGGGTGCTGCCCCAGTGTTGTCCAGGTCCGGTGAGGAGGTGGCCGTTTCCCTGAGGCCCGCCGCCCTCGTCATCGGCTCTCCCCTGAGCCTCTTCCACCGGGATCCGCTCTGACCCTTCGTCCGTCTCAACGGTCCTGGTGGTTGAGTGATGCGGGTCGACGACCCGACCCGCAAAACTTTCGGTTCGGCGATCTGGTTTCCCCCCACTGGTCTGTGTTTGCCTTTGGGCGGCCTGGTTCGGCAGCCGTTGGACTGGATTCCTGGGATCTGGGCCCAGAGTTCGCCGTCCGAACATTTCTCTTCCCCGGGTTGCCAACTGGACAATGGGCGGGGAGATTACCAGAACAATTCCGGCCGTTTTGGACTCTGCCTGCCGTCTCCTCGGGTGTCCTTTACTTCTTTTATTATTATTGAGGTCACTCGGGTGTAGTTTCTTTGTCCATTAGGGGAATATATGTTTTTGTGCTGTGTGTTGTTTTTTTTTAACCATACTCAGCATTTTTATCGTATTGTTATCCTGTTACCCTGTCACCTTTTTTTCCTCTTGGTGACTCACCTTATGTATCGCACTGTGTATTGCATTTTCTTATCTTTACTCAGCGTTTTCATTCATCCATGCACAGCGTTTTTCATCATTTTTTGTCCTGACCTTTGTCTTGTTGGTGCATTATGGAGTAGTGTGTTTTGTTCCCCTTAACTATACTCTGATTGCTTTATTCATTCCTGCCACCTTTTTGGTGGGTTTTTGGTTTTCTTTTTTTTGCCCCGATCTATACGTTATTTGTATGCTGTCTGTAGTCGTATTTGGTATTTTCCCTACCTGTGTCCTAACTCAGTTTTCTCCCTAACTGTGCTCTGGGTTAATCCTTTTCCCTGTGTTGTAGGGTATTGTATTTGGGTTTTTTTTTTCTCTGCCCTGCTGCCCTACATTGGTCTATTGTTTTTTTTTTTGTCCTTCCCTTTGCATCTTCCCCTCCGGTCCTGCCTCCCTTCCGCCCACCCTAGGTGGGGAGGGGGGGGGGGGCTGGGATGTTCCTGGTCGTTCGGGAGCCCGACCGTGAGGGGGAGGCTCTGTCACCATGGGGTGAGACGCCGGCTCGGCGCTCAGCCCATGCTCCTTTTATCCCTGCCTCTCATTGGGCAGTGCCTCAGCTGGTTCCCAGCTGTCAGTGTCACGGGACGGCTGGGGCCAATTAATCCTCATCAGCTGGGGCGCTGTTAATGAGTATAAAGAGGAGCAGCTTCGATCATTCGGGGCTGCGACATAAGCACTGCTAGGCTGAAGCCCCTTCGTCTGGTGTCAGCCTCAACTCCCCTTGCAGCATTCCGGTGTTTGTATCCCGCTGTGAGTATGCACGTCTTGTTACCCCCACGTCCGGTACGAGCTACCTACCCCTGCGCTGTGCAGCCTGAGAATGTACGTCTGTATGAGTGTCTGTGCTCTCCTCATCCCTTATCCCTTACCCAGAATAAAACATCTCGACTCACTGGCTTGTCCCTGGCTCTGATTGCCCGGCTCCCTAGAGCCGGATATGACAGACAGGAGGAGGGGGCGTGCCCGAGCTGTCAGGGAACAGAGGACTCAAAGGGCTCCCTGAAGCGCCTGATGGAAAATAAATAGTAAACGGGCCAAAATAGCTGCGGTGTCAGAACTGGGTTTGGTTCCACCAAACCCAGGTTCATGACATATTGTGGAGTTTCTCGCCTCTAATTATTCTCTCTGCTCTCTCACCCCAGGCTGCGTGTGTTCCAGCATGCTCCTGTTTTGTGTGTCTATTTAAGTGTGTGTTTTTGTTTGTGCTTTTCCTTAGTTGTTGCACTTTATGTAGGTTTGTGTATTTTTAGTTTTTATGTTTTCATTAAATTTGTGAATCCTTTTAACCATCTGAGTCTGAGTGTTCATCTGGTGTGGCTGACGAAATAAAACACTATCACAGACTACACAATCTACATGTTAACTTAAGTGGTGAAATGAACAAAGCAACAAAGTTCATTAACTTACCAGGGATTATTAAGCAGACACTCCTGGAAATGAATGGTGGTCTATAGGGGAAAAGTACATTGTTTGGAATTAATTGCTGCTCCATGACCCACACGACTTCCGCATTACAAAGTTTCTATTGAAGTCGATCGGAGTGTCACAAGTATCATACTATATGGCTGTGGTGCAACCAAGGAAATGAAGAGAATAGACCACTGGTAATAATTTGATATGTCCTCATGGAACAAGTATAAGAATTTAGGGTGTCAATGTAGGTCAGTGATTCTGACAGTGTTTGGACCAGCAGAGAAGGCCTTGTTTGTCCTGATGGCCCACCACTGAGGAAACAAGTTACTGAATGAGAGCTCATCTCATCTCACCTTATCATATCTCTTCTCACCTCATTTTATCTTGTCTTTTCTAATCGTATGCCATCTCATCTTGCACATTAATTCACCTCTTTTTAAAAAGAATGGGATTGTTGCAAGGTATAAATTTTTACATGTAGCACTTTCTAACTATACAATCCACTCAAAGTGATTTTGACTGCTCACATTCTTAAAGTGTTTAATTCATATAAACTGCCTGTCTCTATCTCACAAACTGACACATTGATACATCAGAGACAATTTCAGATTCATGATCTTACCCAAAGACACTTAATCATAAAGAAAAGAGGACCCAGGAAATAAACTCCTGAATTTCTGATTAGCTGAGGTCCAGCACTATCTGTGGAGCAAATTTAACGTGCAAAACATCTGATCCCACCTGCAGGTGTGAGCCTGAGATGTGTAACAAATGACGCTTTCCAAGACCTGCACCAAAGGTCCATCTCAGGCCCATCCTGACATGGATATCTTCTCCAGTTCCATGAGCACCATCAGCTCTTTAGTCAATGATAAATCATAGGTCATGCTTCCTGTTTAAACACAAAAGAGCAGTGTGGCTTTACTGTGAAACATTTACCATGTCCTCCACAGCAAGTGAATTCTGGCCCACAGACTCCACGTTGTACTTATCTGCTCAACATCATCCAAGGACTTTAAGAAAGTGGTCCTAATCATCACAAGTAATCAGTTTGTCATATTCATCACAGTTGCCGTAAATGTAGGTGTGATTCTTCACATTCTGACTGAGTTATAATCAGATCAACTCTCATGTCATGATCCTCCATTTGGACAAGAACTACAGAAGCAGTGTTTCAAAACAGTGTCATTTCCACTGCAGTTCCACCTCTGGGGCCGTGGCCATTGGCACCACGATGGAGGTCCTCCTCACTGAGGTCGCTTTCATGTCACTGTCATAACGCTCAGAAACCGGCACTGTTTAAACTTGTCTTGAATATTTCTAACCCATTTCTAATCTAAAAACCCTCCCCAGCCTGCTGGGTTGTCCTGGGAGTGTTCATTTGATTCTTGTTTTTCCCTCCTCATCTGTCACTCAGCCCCTTTACCTCCTGACTTTTCACACTCTCTTGTTTTTGTCTCTGAAAGGGAACTTTGATGCACTTATGGAATCTGGAGCCATCCCTGTGCATGGAGCCTGAGAGGGGCCACACACACACACACACACACACACACACACACACACACACACACACACAAACACCAGATGCCCTCCATGAAGCAGCTGTGTCCCCCTGTTTTAAAGGAAGCCCTCTCCTTCAAACACACACCACTCTATACGCTGCTGGCATCCACTTGCCACCACCCATCGGGACCTGTCTGTGTATTTGCTCCTGTTGTCTTTGATTTGCTGTGTGCGGCAGTCCTGCAGCCACGGTGGGTTTGGTGGGGTGGGCATGTGTGTGTTTGCATCTGCCGACAGCCTCTCCTCAAGGCATTCCACATCGTTTGTCATTTTTATCCCACATTTTTTTGCTCAAAACAGACCGTGCTCTCGGCGGTCTCAATGAGGGGTTTTCAGTGTAGCTCATTCAGCACCCAGACCTTCTGACCTTCTACCCTGACCTTGAGCTTCAGCACAGCCTGGACAGTGTATTTCTACCAGAATGTTCAGGGTTCTGTGGGAACTTTTCTAATTTCACTTCTTAATTAGTCCAAGAAATTGCAAATAAATTGTCATTGTTGTGCATGGAAGTCTGCAGGCATGCATGCACCAACAGAACCCTGAAAAGGACCCTGGTTGAAATAAACCGGTCTAAGAGGACTAGTGAGTTGTGAAATGTGGAAGGATGGATGAATGTAACAGCATCACTTTAACTCCTTTCAGCTTCACCTAAATGAACTAAAAAACGAAAACTATCTTCCCACCACAGTTACACAGATGATACCAGATGTGCCTCTCTTCAAGAAAGAAAGAAGATCCAGAAGCTACTCCATGTGGCTACATCATGATGTAGGTGTTGATTGTCTCGTTGATCATGCTTATGTCATTCATCAGAACACCTCTGAAACAAACATCCATCTTTTAGATGTAGCTTTTGTGAATTTGTGATTGGCATGATATTATTTGATCATAAATAGCTGCTTTTAAGTGAGCGTGCGCACGCACGCGCGCGAGCGCACACACACACGCACACACACACACACACACACACACATACGTATGCACACAAAATTTCAGCTGCTCCCTCTTCAGGGTCACCATAGCGGATCATGGGTCCACATATTTAATTTGGCAATGGTCTTACGACGGATGCCCTCCCTGACGCAGCCCTGCCCATTTTATCCGGGCTTGGGACCGGTACTAGGTGTACACTGTTTTTTTGCCTCCCAGTGGCCAGGTACCCATCTTTTCTTTTCCAATTCTATTTATGCTGAGCACCAAGCTAGAAGGTGGAAAGTACCATTTTCACGGTTGTTGGTATGACCCAGCTCCCCACCACTTCAGTATTTTAAGTGAGCAACAACTTATCATTAAATAGAACTGGTGGGACCAGGTGGTCCTGATGAGCCCCTGTGTGTCCTCTGGTGTTGTTCAAGACCCTTTTTAATCATTTTGTAGAGGCAATCACAAAGGCCTGCTGCCACCTACAGTTCGCACCCTACCCAATATAATGGCTGAACTATCAAGTGGACGGTCCTGTCACTTAGGGGTGGGAATCTTTAGGCACCTCACGGTTCGGTTAAATATGCAGAAGACTGGTGATGTTTCTGTGTGGAAGTTCCCCTGCTAAAGTGGATCTGGAAAGTATCACAGCGCTTCATTTTTTCCACTTTTTATGTTACAGGCTAATTCCAAAAGTTATTAAATTCATTTTTTTCCCTCAAAATTCTACACACAATACCCCATTAATGACTTTTTTTTTTCAATTTTACAAATTTATTAAAAATAGAAAACTCACACTCCTCAGCCTCCCTGGGAAGGTCTATGCCAAGGTACTGGAGAGGAGAGTCTGGCCGTTGGTCGAACCTCGGATTCAGGAGGAGCAATGTGGTTTTCGTCCTGGCTGTGGCACATCGGACCAGCTCTTTACCCTCTCGAGAATTCTTGAGGGTTCGTGGGAGTTTGCCCAACCAGTTTACATGTGTTTTGTGGACTTGGAGAAGGCATTTGACCGCGTCCCTCGTGGATTTTTGTGGGGGGTGCTTCGGGAGTATGGGGTATCGGGCTTGTTGTTACGAGCTATTCGGTCTCTGTATGACCGTTGTGAGAGTTTGGTTCGTATTGCCAACACTCGGTCGGAGTCATTCCCAGTGAGAGTTGGACTCCGCCAGGGCTGCCCTTTGTCACCGATCCTGTTCATAATTTTTTATGGACAGGATTTCTAGGCGCAGCCAGGGAATGGAGGGTGTCATGCTTGGTGACCACAGGATCTCATCTCTGTTGTTTGCAGATGATGTTGTCCTGTTGGCTTCATCCAGCAATGACCTACAGCTCTTGCTGGGGCGGTTTGCCGCTGAGTGTGAAGCGGCTGGGATGAGAATCAGCACCTCCAAGTCCGAGTCCATGGTCCTCAGCCGGAAAAAGGTGGATTGTCCTCTCCGGGTTGGGGACAGGCTCCTGCCCCAAGTGGAGGAGTTTAAGTATCTTGGGGTCTTATTCACGAGTGAGGGGAAAATGGAGCGAGAGATCGACAGATGGATTGGAGCAGCATCTGCAGTGATGTGGACGTTGTACCGGTCTGTTGTGGTGAAGAGGGAGCTTAGTTCTAAGGCAAAGCTGTCGATTTACCAGTCAATCTACGTTCCTACTCTCACTTATGGTCACGAGCTTTGGGTAATGACTGAAAGAACGAGATCGCGGATACAAGCTGCTGAAATGAGCTTTTTCCGTAGGATCGCTGGACTCACCCTCAGAGATAGGGTGAGGAGCTCAGTCATCTGGGAGAGGCTCAGAGTAGAACCGCTGCTTCTCCACATTGAAAGGAGTCAGTTGAGGTGGTATGGGCATCTGATTAGGATGCCTCCTGGACGCCTCCCACTTGAGGTGTTTCGGGCACGTCCCACTGGGAGGAGACCCCGGGGCAGACCCAGAACTCGGTGGAGAGACTATGTCTCCCATCTGGTCTGGGAACGCCTTGTATCCCCTCTGAAGAGCTGGAGCAGGTGGCTGGGGAGAGGGAAGTCTGGGCTTCTCTGCTTGAACTGCTGCCTCCGCGACCCGGACCTCCGGAAAAGCGTTAGAAGATGGATGGATGGATGGATGGATGGAGAAAACTAAGAAATCTCATGTACAGAAGTATTCACAGCCTTTGCCATGAAGCTCAAAATTGAGCTCTGGTGCATCCTGTTTCCACTGATCATCCTTGAGATGTTTCTGCAGCTTAATTGGAGTCCACCTGTGGTAAATTCAGTTGATTACCTCTGCCAGGCCGCAGGCCAGGAGGAGGTTATGTTTTTGCCAGCGTTTGTCTGTCTGTCTGTCTGTCTGTCTGTCTGTCTGTCTGTCTGTCTGTCTGTCTGTCTGTCTGTCTGTTTGTTTGTCTGTTGGTTAGCAAGATAACTCAAAAAGTTTTGGACGGATTTCGATGAAACTTTCAGGCATTGTTGGAAATGGTACAAGGAAGAACTGATTAAATTTTGGGGATGATCCGGATCACCGTCTGGATACAGGAATTTTTTAAAGGATTCTTTAACATTGTGAGATACGGCCATTTTCAACATGTGCGCAGGCACAATGGAGGGCGCTGGTCGTCGTGTCTGACGAACACAAACTCCGCGTTCTTCAAAGTTTTAGGCACAAAAGCACGCGGAAAACAGTGGTGGCCCGGGCCCGGCAGCGTGCCTGTGTTTGCGCTACGCTGCAAAAGCTGAGATGGGCAGCTGTCCGGCGCCGGATTATTTGGCAGAAATTCCCCGGCCAGCCATAGGGGCTGCGCAAAAACGACCTCTCTGCCGGGGAACCTTCTAAATCCTCTTTTGCCGGGGAGCTCAACCCCAATCTAAAACTCACGGCAACCTGTCTACCCAATTTGCATCCGTCGGTGAAGCCCTGAGTACTGCTTTCATTGGAGGAGATGGACACAACACCAACACTTCAGTTTATTACCTCCGCCAAGGAGGTAATGCTTTTATTACTGAACCACTAATCTTATCATTGTGAATCCAATTGCTAGTCATATGTTTTCATGGTCAAGGAATCTGAAAACGTACACACAAACACTGTATGGGGGAAACTGTGGCGCTTGGTGGAGGGCTGCGTTCTCCAAGTGCTTTTCTAGTTGCACATGATTTGGAAAGGCACACACCTGTCTATATAAGGTCCTGCAGTTGACAGTGCATGTCAGAGCACAAACCAAGCATGAAGTCAAAGGAATTATCTGTAGACCTCTGAGACAGGATTGTCTGGAGGCACAAATCTGGGGAAGGGTACAAAAAAATTTCTGCTACTTTGAAGGTCCCAGTGAGCACAGTGGCCTCCATCATCTGTAAATGGAAGAAGTTCAGAACTCTTCCTAGAGCTGGCCGGCCGTCTAAACTGAGCGATCAGGGGAGAAGGGCCTTAGTCAGAGAAGTGACCAAGAACCCAATGATCACTCTGTCAGAGCTCCAGTGTTCCTCTGTGGGGAGAGGCGAACCAGCCAGAAGGACAACCATCTCTGCAGCAATCCACCAATCAGGCCTATATGGTAGAGTGGCCAGATGGAAGCCACTCCTTAGTAAAAGGCAAATGGCGGCCCACCTGGATATTTCCAAAAGGCACCTGAAGGACTCTCATATCATGAGAAACAAAATTCTCTGGTCTGATGAGACAAAGATTGAACTCTTTGGTGTGAATGCCAGGCGTCATGTTTGGAGGAAACCAGGCACCACTCATCACCATGCCAATGGTGGTGGCAGCATCATGCTGTGGGGATGTTTTTCAGCAGCAGGAACTGAGAGACTAGTCAGGATAGAGGGAAAGATGAATGCAGCAATGTACAGAGACATCATGGATGAAAAGCTGCTCCAGAGCGCTCTTGACCTCACACTGGGGTGATGGTTCATCTTTCAGCAGGACAATGACCCTAAGTGCACAGTCAAGATATCGAAGGAGTGGCTTCAGGGCAACTCTGTGAATGTCCTTGAGTGGCCCAGCAAGAGCCCAGACTTGAATCCAACTGAACATCTCTGGAGAGATCTGAAAATGGCTGTGCACCGACACTTCCCATCCAACCTGATGGAGCTTGAGAGGTGCTGCAAAGAGGAATAGGCCAAACTGCCCAAAGAGAGGTGTGCCAAGCTTGTGGCATCATATTCAAAAAGAACTGAGGCAGTAATTACTGCCAAAGGTGCATCAACAAAGTATTGAGCAAAGGCAGTGAATACTTATGTACATGTGATTTCTTAGTTTTTTATTTTTAATAAATTTGCAACAATCCCCCCAAAACTTTTTTCACACTGTCATTATGGGGTATTGTGTGTAGAATTTTGACGATAAAATGATTTTAGTCCATTTTTGAATAAGGGTGTAACATAACAAAACGTGGAAAAAGTGACTCGCTGTGAAGACTTTCCAGATGCACAGTATTTCCACTTTTGCTTACCTTCTGGTACTGTATGACTGGCATTGTCTTCTGAAGCAATATAGAGAAAATATAAGGAAAAGTAGAAAGCCATGGGTAACAGAGGGCTTGGAGAAGGCATGTTAAAAAGAAAAAAAAGGCTTTATAGGGACTTTCTTCAGTACAGATCAGTAGAGAAAGGGGATACTATAAAACCTATAAAAACAAATTGACAGCAGTTATGAGACTGCAAAAAAAGGCCTACTATGATCAGCTTTTGCAAAATCATAAAAATTATAACAGAGATACTTGGAAACTGTTAGTATATGATTAAAAATTGTAGTAAAGATGATTTTCCAACATCTATTGTTAAATCTGATAATTCACTTGCTGAAAATATTGATGATGTTGGTAATGAATTTAAAGTTGTTTTTTTTTTTATTGATGTTGGCCCAGGTTTGGCCAAAGTATTCAAACATGGAGACAAAGATAACAGTTTTAATTTTGCAGCTGAAAGCTGTAATTCTGTGTTTCTTGGTGGAGTTTGTCAGAGCGATGTTGTAGAAGTAGTGAGAATGTTAAAAAAAAATCTACTGATAGTAATACCATTGACATGTCATTCATAGAACAAGTGATCAACAGTCTTCTGGAACCATTTACTTATATTTGTAATAAATCATTCCTCACTGGTACATTCCCATTCACAAAAATGATGATAAGCACAGTGTTCCAAACTACAGACCTGTTTCTTTGTTACCTCAGTTTTCTGAAATACTGGAGAAACTATTTGTAAAATAGACTTGATGATTCTTTTGACAAATATGAACATCAGTATGGATTTAGACAAAACCGATCAACAGCTCTAGTGGTAATGGAATTTTGGGAAAATGTTGCAGCAGCATTTGATAACAAACAACACACTGTTGGTGTGTTTATTGATTTGTGTAAAGCATTTGATACCACTGACCATTCAAAACTACTTAAGAAATGTGAGAAATACAGCATAAGAGGTGTTGCATTACATTGGCTCAGAAGTTATTTACACAACAGATTTCAGTATGTTACAATTAATAGTTCCACAAGGCTGTCATGATTCAGATCAGGGTTAGACTCAAACACAGAGCTGCCAGAAAGATCACTCAGACTCCAATGAAAAGTTTCACCAATCTATTGAAAACTCACAGAAAATAAAAATGCAAAGTTCAAGAAAAATGAAACACAAAAGCACCAACTTAAATTTCCACAAGACGGGCACCCCCTGGAGCACACATAGCCTACGGGAGAGAGCAGACAGAGATTATAAGGGACAGATTCTCCAAAGGGAGAATAATGCATGAAAGCACATTTACAACTTGAGCTGTGGAGTCCAGCGGGAAACTCCAGCGAAGACCAGGGGATGGGGGGAAGGCAGAGACCTGGCTGGACGTCCTGATCTTCCTGGTCAGGCGAGCGTGATCAGTTCCGGAGACACACCTGCGGGTGGCAGCAACCTGAGGAGCAGGACACACAAGGTAAGTATACAGATAACTTTAATAACGAGACAGAGCATGACATAAATTGTGGCTGCAAACCCAAACGATCCAGCGACGAGCTCTCCACATGCTGGATCTTAAATACTCTGGCTCATCAGATGCAGCAGGTGTGTAATCACGCAGGTGTGGCCAATCTTCCGGAGCAGGAAACAGGAACAGGAGGGGAGGGGGGGTATGCTCTCCTGATCATCACAGTGCCCCCCTCGAGGGATGCCTCCTGGCATCCCACTGGGCTTGTGTTGATGAGTTCGAAGGAATGCCCGAATCATATGCTTGTCCAGAACATACGACCCTGGGATCCATGACCTCTCCTCCGGACCATATCCTTTCCAGTGAACAAGGTATTGACAACCCCGCCCCCGACGACACATGTCTAAGATCCTCTCCACTGTATACGTAGTCTGGCTGTCGATGATCCGGGGGGGGGGGGATCGGAGGAGGGCAGAGGGGACTGGTGGAGAGGGGCTTGATCTTGGAGACGTGGAACATAGGATGGATGCACATAGAGGGCGGCAAGTCCAACCGAACAGTGACAGGTGAATGGTGACGGTGGGGCGGCAGTGGCTCAGGAGGTAGAGCAGGTCGTCCAATAACCGGATGGTTGGTGATTCGAATCTCGTTCTCCCCAGATATCCTGCCGTTGTGTCCCTGGGCAAGACACTTTACCCACCTTGCCTCCTGTGTCCATAACACAGGGTATGAATGTATATAAATGTTTGGTTGTGGCTGGAGAGGCTGTTGGCGCGGATTGGCAGCCACGTTTCCGTCAGCCTGCCCTAGGGCAGCTGTAGCTACAGTAGTGGCTTGCCACTACCGTTGTTTGTCTGGAGTGAAGGAATAATATATCTACTTGTAAAGCGTCTTTGAGTGTTTATGATAAAGCGCTATATAAATCTGATGCATTATTATTATTATTATTATCACTGATCAACCGCTTGATGGTGTAGGGGTCCAGGAGGAGAGCTTCCAGGACTCTGTTTTCAGCGGGACCTGGTCGGTGGACAGCCTGACCCTCTGTCCCACTCTGTACTTCGGCACCGGTGCCCATCTGCAGTTAGCGTACTATCTATTGCGTTCCACAGAGTGAAGGAGGGCAGCCCTCGTGGCCCTCCACAGACGGCCGCACCGCCGCGCATGGGCCTCCATGGATAGGATGGCGAGGCCCCTCTCCACCATGGGCAGCAAAGGTGGTGCATAAACTCATCGACGCTTCAAATGGCGTGAGCCCAGTGGAGGAGGAGATCGCCGAGTTGTGTGTATACTCCACCCAGGTCAAATGGGAGCTCTAGGTGGTCGGGTTTGCGGATGCTACGCACCTTAAGGTGGCCTCCAGAGATTGATTAGCATGCTCAGTTTGACCATTGCTTTGGGGATGGTATCCAAAAGTCAAGCTGGCGGTCGCACCCAAGAAGCGGCAGAACGCCTTCCACACCTGGGATGTGAATTGAGGCCCCCAGTCCGAGACGATGTCTATGAAAATACCATGCAGCCAGATGACAGGCTGTGTCACCAAGTTGGCTGTCTCTGTGGCAGATGGCAGCTTGTGGAGAGGAATGAGGAGGATGGCCTTAGAGAAGCAGTCGACTTTCGTCAGGATAATGGTAATCCTCTGGGAGGGAGGGAGACCCGTGACAAAATCCAGGGCAATGTGAGACCACGGGTGACCCTGCACCGGGAGGGGATGGAAGAGACCCGCAGGAGTGGAGATTCAGTTTTATTAGCAGAGCAGGTGTGACAGACTTTGACATACTCCTGCACATCCCTCCCAAGTCTGGGCCACTAAAAAACCCTTCACAGCTAGTCAATAGTTCTGGAAATGCTGGGATGACAGGCGATGCGATGGCGCAGTGGTTAGCACTGCATCAGCACAGCAACTCACCCTTGGCCATGGGATTCCTGGTTCGATCCCAGCCCCTGACCAACAGTGATCTGTGTGGAGTTTGCATGTTCTCCCCGTATCTGTGTGGGTTTACTCCAGGGTTTCTCCGGTTTCCTCCCACAGGCCAAAAACATGCAGGTTAGGTTAACTGGAGACTCTAAAGTGGCTCTAGGTGTGAATGTGTGTGTGAATGGTTAAGGGATAGCGCCGTACTGTGGCTGCTTCATTCATCCAGGTGGATTCCCTCAATTTCCCCTCTGGGGATCAATAAAGTATACAAAATACAAAAAAAGCTGGTATGCCCCCACTGAAACACCTCTCCACAGAGCACCGCTGGGACATACAGCCAGTCCGGTGGGCCTCCCTCCGGGATGGGTTCCAATGGTAATGCCTGCTGGACCCTCAATGCTGGATGCTCAATTTCCCATTGGAGTGTCCCGAGAAAGCAGGAGGGGGGGAGAATAGTCTCTGGGGGAGACGCAGCAGCTGTGGAGGAGGAGGTAGAGGAGGACGAGTTGGGAGAAAACTGGCGTGAGAGAGCATCGGAATCAGAATCAGAATCAGAATCAGAAAGCTTTATTGCCAAGCATGTTTACAGTGTAAACAAACAAGGAATTTGACTTGACATTGGACACGCTCGATAAGCGCCTTCCAATGATGCGGCAGCCATGAAGGTGCCTGTCATCAGTGGAGGGTAAAGAGGGGAATGAGGGAGGGAATGACACAATGGGCAGAGAGAAAAAACATAGTTAATCAAAATAAAGCTCATATATTGTGAGCAAAATTGTGATAACATAGAAAAAAACCCTCTAAGCACAATTAGCAGACCAATACAGATCACACAATACAAAAGAGAGAGACCAGTGTGTGTGTATTCAGCATGTAATCAGCATGAGTGCGGTGTTGAATGTATCAGTTGCTGGTGCACAACAAAGGGGCGCCTCCTGGCAACGGATGGGTGTTATGTTCATGTATTCAAAACACAGATAAGCATGTCCCAGAGTCTATCTCTCTTCGTGCATGCCAGATGGCAAAGTTCTGTATTAGACACATGATACCGCTGTCCTTGAAGAGTCCAGTTTGCTGAACAACAGCAATTGTTGTTATTGTTTGGGTTAAAGAGAAGCCAAACACCTTCCTGCAAAATCTCTGCACCTGGAGGAATGAGTTCTCAAGGATGCCGAATCAAGGCCAGATGAGCACAGTCACTTGGAGCATAGTAATTTCCACTCTCATGCGATTCTGTGCATCACAATTAATTCAGTTCACAGGCTTAAAATCGCTGGTCGAATTGTTGAAGGAGCTTCGCCGGGATCCGCATTTTGACCAGCTCTTCCAACTTTTTAAATTTCCGATACACTAGGAAACTCCGGAGCCAAACAGTAGAAATCCTGTGATCGTATCCAAACAGATAGATGTCTTCTGCATCTTCAGTTGAATCACACAGACACATGAGATCCAATTAACCCATGAGTCACACATTTGGGCTCCCCTGGGCCCGATTTTCTGTTGAAGGTGGTGTCAATTGCATTTAAAGCCCAAAATTCCATTTTCCCCGTTTTTCTGTTTGGATTGAGATCCGCGAGAAGGAGCAAGACACAGACAAAGACGAAGCAAGCTGGGATCAGTCAGGGAGGCGGGAGGAGGAGAGGAGTGAAAATGCGACTGCTCTCTCTGAAAGCCGGAAGAAGAAGGCTTGGCATTACAGGGCCATCGGCCTTGGCATTACGGGACACTGGTCTGTACGAGATGGATAAATTAAACCTATTAAAGAACAGGGCCCACTGAGCCTGCCGAGAATTTAACCGTCTTGCTGACTGAAGGTATTCTAAAATTTTGTGGTTTGTCCAGACAATGACCGATTGGCTAGTTCCCTCCAGCCAGTGTCTCCATTCCTCCAACGCCAGCTTAATGGCCAACAGTTCACGGTCCCCAACAGCGTAATTCGCCTTGGCTAGTGTTAACCGTGGGGAGAAATTACACGCACGGATGGAGCTTCTGATCGGAGGAGCACTGGGAGAGGACAGCGCCCACCCCCCAAATCAGAAGCATCCACCTCGACCACAAACTGTGCCGCAGGATCCACCTGTGCCAGAATGCATGCATTGGTGAATCGGCCTTTTAGGGTCACAAAAGCTAGTTCAGCAGCCTCGGACCACTTAAATGGGATTTTGGTCGACATCAACTGTGTAAGCAGTTGCACCACCCTACTATAGTCTTGGATGAATCGGCAGTAGAAGTTGACAAAACTCAGGAAGCGTTGGAGAGCCTTCTTGGCCTTGGGGGGTTTGCCAGTCTACTACTGCCTTAATTTTCACTGGATCAGCCTTTACCATGCCTTCGGCGATGATGAATCCCAAAAATGAAGCAGAGCGAGTGGAAAATTTGCACTTCTCAGCTTTCACAAAAAGCTGGTTCTCCAGCAACCACTGCAGCACGGACCGAACGTGAACTAAGTGCTCCTCCAGGGTGTGAGAAAAAAATCAAAATATCATCTAAATAAACAAACACAAACTGGTTCACCATATCTAGGACGTCATTAATTAACCACTGCAAGATGGCAGGGGCATTGGTCAGCCCAAATGGCATGACCAAATTATTCAAAATGGCCCAAAGGTGTTTTAAACGCCGTCTTCCACTCATCCCCCTCCCGGAATGTGGACTAAATGATACGCATAACGGAAGTCGAGCTTGGTGAAAAACGTGTCCATTGGAGTAATTCAAATGCTGAATTAATGAAAGGCAGCGGATACTTATCCTTCCGGGTAATCGCGTTAAGCTCGAGGTAATCAATACACGGCCACAGAGACCCATCCTTCTTCCCCACAAAAAAGAACCCCGCGCCGAGTGGAGTGGATGACGGGCGAATTATGCCGGCGCTCAGGGAGTCTTTAATGTATGTCTCCATCGCCTTCCTCTCCAGCCCAAATAAACTGTAGAGCCGGCTGGATGGCAGCCGCGCTTCATGGAGGAGATCAATAGCACAGTTGTAGCCCCGGTGAGATGGTAAAGATAGGGCCCTAGACTTGCTAAAGACCTCTCCTAAATCATGACAAACCTCGGGCATGGAGCTGAGATCCACCGGCTCAGCTGGAGGAGATTAGGAGCGAAGGTGAACATGCAGCCAAACAGAGACATGACGAAAGGTAGAAAGGACTCCAGGATGAAATGGAGCCCTGACTGCAGTTAATAATGGGGTTATGGGTGCAGAGCCACAGATACCCCAGGATCATGGTGGTGTTGGGGCAGGATATAAAACTGAATAACCTTGCAGTGATTACTTGACAGACTGACCAAAATGGGTTCAGTCTGCTTGGTAATCTCTGCGATGGTACTGGCCGAAACTGCCGAGACCGACAAAGGTGTCGGAACATTCCTGGTGGGTATCTGAACTCGGCCCCCAGTAACTGAATGAGGGCCGAAAGTTCAAAACGATTGGGAGGATTTTGCAAGGACCCTCCCACCAGACCCCCCACGGTTACTGACAGGCTGGGTCTTTTGGCCTCACGGGACATTTCGAAACAGCATGACCTGGGACCCCGCAATAGAATCATTCCCCCTCCTTTTCCTGATGCTGACACTCCTTCTGAGTCAGATGGGACCTACCAAGTGCCATCAGCTCAGAGGGGGCTGGCGGAGCAGCACCAAGGGGAGGGGTGGCTGGCCAGGAAGCGAGCAGAGAGACAGTAGCCTTTGGCTCATTCGCTTGTTCCCTAAACTGGTTGTCGAGGGCCATGGCCTACGCAATCAGCTTATCCAGGGAGGAGGGAGACGCACGCATAGCCAGCTCATCGTGGAGATGAAAATTCAGAACCAAGAGGAATGTGCTGTGCAGGGCAACGTCGTTCCAGCCGGAGTCCACCACAACGACCTGGAACTTGGTAGAGAAATCGGCCACAGACTGATCCCCCTGCTGAAGTCCCATGAGCTGGCTAACAATATTCCCCTCACTCTCTGAATGGTCAAAAGGCCCTGAGAACTCTCGCACAAATAGCTCAAATGAATAAAGGGGTCCTTCCAGGCTGGTCAAGATGGACTGTACCCACTTGAGCACCCAGCCCCGCAACAACAAGGTCATGAAATGTATTTTGGACACATCATCCCTATACTCCCCCTCCACCTGCTGGAAATACAACTGGCAGTGAAGCAGGAACACCCTGCAACCCCCGCCCCCCCCTCCCCATAGGGTCAGGTGTGGGAACAGAGATGTTTCTGCAGATGGCAACAGCTGATGGGGCAGCAGGTGCAGGATAGGTGCCGCACCAGGAAGCCGACACAGGTGCTCGGTAACAGTCGCCAATTGCTGAGTGATAGTTTGAAGCTGCTCAGAAAGAAACATGACCTGGAGTTCCATGGCCCCCAAATGCTCGAGTGCTGACTATTCGCCTGGCTGAGCGCCTGCTGTGCCTTGATCATGGCTGGATCGTTCTGTCATGATTCAGATCAGGGTTAGACCCAAACACACAGAGCTGCCAGAATGATCACTCAGACTCCAATGAAAAGTTTCACAAATTTATTGAAAACTCACAGAAAATAAAAATGCAAAGTTCAAGAAAAATGAAGCACAAAAGCGCTAACTTCAATTTCCCCAAGACAGGTACCCCCTGGAGTGCATGTAGCCTATGGGAGAGAGCAGACAGAGGTTAAAAGGGACAGATTCTCCAAAAGGAGAAAAATGCGGGAAAGCACACTTACAACTTGAGCAGCGGAGTCCAGTGGGGAACTCCAGCAAGGACCAGGGGACAGGGGTATTATGTAGTTATTGTTCATGTATATGGTTATACTGTTGGAGCTCTTATTTATGGGGTATGGGATGGCAGCCCCGGTTTCCGGTTTCTGGTTCCGCTATCTCCGGTGGTATAAGAGGGGCTGCAGGTAGGGGGGCGGTGTCTTCTGCTTTTCCTGCCAAGCGGCTGCATGTTTGGTTGGGTGTGCAGAGTCCTGTTTCATTAATAAAGTAGTGTTCAGCTCCACTCCTGGCCTCGTCCTTGTCTACGAGTTATGACATGACATTTAGTGACGAGAGGTAAACTCATGGAGGGGTGTGGAACACCAATCCGTCCAATCCTGGAGCTCCCACGGGAGCCGCCTGGGCTGTGGCCTCTTTGGTATGAGGCTTTCCAGATGTACATGGTAGCACTGGACCTGGGAAGAATGCAGAAACTGCGAGCTCGTGTATTATTATTACTCAACCTGGGAATGGAGGAACAAAGAATTTTGGGCACGCTTGGAGATGCGGACACATATAAAGAAGTAGCTGAGTTAATTGGCCCGCCATTTCAGAGCGCTGGACAACGTCATCGTTCGGTGGATTAAGTTCAGACAGCGCTGCCAACAGGTAGGCAAACTGATCCAGCAGTTCGTGTCGGACTTAAGGCAGTTGGCCGTTGAGTGCTGGATTGGGGCATTAGAAGAAGAGATGGTGTGCGACCAGTTGGCGGAACACAACTGTGCCACAGTCCGCTCCAAGCTGCTCACGTTCCTGGGGGAGTTGATGCTGGCGAGGGCTGGTGAGTTAGCGCTACAGCTAGAAGCAGCAGATAAGCTAACTTGGGAGCTAAACGAGCACCTTTCGCCGGGAGGTTCAAGATTCCCCATGGCCGCACAGGTAGTGGACCCAGACAGCGTTGGGAGGGTCAAAGATGCTGCACAGTGGCGCAGTGGTTAGCACCGCGGCAGCACAGTTTACCCTCGGCCGGGGGATCGCGGGGATCATGAGATCGTGGGTTCGATCCCTGCCCCCGGCCAACAGTGATCTGTGTGGAGTTTGCATGTTCTCCCCGTGTTTGCGTGGGTTTACGCCGGGATTTCTCCGATTTCCTCCCACATGCCAAAACATGCAAGTTAGGGAGTTAAGGGGCGCTTGCGCACGCAGCGACCGGCAGCTGGTGGCTTGTCACCGGACTGCAGAACAAATCTACCTACGGGTACAAAATAAATTAAAAAAAAAAAAAAAAAAAAAAAAGATGATGCCAAAAGCACCAACGCTGTACGGATGAAGTCTGCCCTGGAAACGCCCAGGTGTTTGGGTTGTGGGTCCACAAAGCACCACCACAAGGCCAGAGAGTGTGCGGCAAGAGGGAAGCACTGTGGAAATTGCGTCTGTCTCCACCATTTCGCAAGGATGTGCCAATCAGCTGGACAAGAGAGCCTGAGCAAGATTTCGACTTCTCCCGCCCCACTGGAGGTACACACGGTGTCCTCGAGTACTGATGGGCACACACGCTGCACGGTGATTCTGGATGAAGTTCTGGTACCGATGTTGGTCGACACAGGAACGGAGAGTTCTGTGGTGAATTGGGCTACAGTCAGACACTGTTTTCCCTGCTATAGGATTGGAAGTTTCTCAGCTCCGCTTTGTGGCTATGGAGGAGGACGGTTGGCCATGGTGGGTACCATCATGTTGACGGCTCGGTACAAGTCGGCAACGATGGCCGCTGTGGAGTTCATCGTGATGCCCTACGGCTCTGACATTATGGGCTGTAACTTATTTTATGGCCTTGGATTCTCCATCAGGACCGGCACTGGGGAAGAGTGGTCAGGTGGCCAACTATGGGACTGACCGGTTTTGAGGGTCTAGGAAGATGCTGTGTGGGATGATCCATTGCTGGGCACTCCAGAAAGTGGACAGGCTGCGTCACGCTCAGGGTCACCGGGAGAGAACCCCGGCACCAGTGTCCAAGCTGTCCTGGATGTGGGCACCGGGCAGCATGAGGAAGGACCTGCGGCGACGAGCGGGGCCCAAACGATGGTCTCAGATGTTCCCAGAGCACGGCCGTGGAGGACTGGTGAACATGGGACAACAGGGGTGGCGTCAGCAGCGGATCTACAAGCAGTTGGGCAGGACCTAGTGGCACTGGAAGAGTGAGTGCCAGGCGGAGGCACCGCAGGCCGTGCAAGGCCCCACTTGGAGTTGCAGACTGGGTTCAGGCTGGGGCGGAGGCGAGGTCCAGGTGGGTGAGACAGAAGCGGGACGTGGAGCGGTACTAGGGTCAGCTGCAGGTGATCGGTGAGTGGCACGATCGATACCTGCTGCTGTTGGCTGGTTTGTGGGGGAAGCCCAATGAGTTACGACGTGGTCTGAAGAAGACGAGTGGGCACGACTCCAGATGGTTGGAGTGCTCGGAGGGGTGGAGGAGAAGATGCTCTGAGGAGGAGGCGACCAGCGGTGGTCCAGGAAGTGGGATGCTGCCAGAGGTGGATTGATGGTGAAGGTCTGGGGGAGGGGCCACTGGTCATTCTCACCGAGTCATGGGCATGTTATAATTGTTCATTTGTTCTGTTTTAATAGTTTGGGGATTATTTTAGTTTTGTATTATATACAGGAGACATGACAGCATTTTTATTTTTCTGTTATTGACTTTAATAGTATAGGCGGCAGAATAACCCACCTCGCCGTGTGTGTGTGTGTGGGGGGGGTAGAACGGCAGTCTACCCGTCCCCCCTAATTTTAGTTCTTTTGGTGTGAATGTCATACACCCTTTTGGTGATTTTAGTTTGTTTATATCTAGCGGATGATTCGGGTTCCAAATTGGGGTGGGCTGATTGTGTGTGTGTTTTGGATTTTCCTACGGGGGTGTGTGTGGGGGGAAATTATGTAGTTATTGTTCATGTACATGGGGTACGGGATGGCGGCCCCGGTTTCTCTTGTGGTATAAGAGGGGCTGCTGGTAGAGGGGTGGTCTCTTCCGCCTTTCCTCTGCCAAGCGGCTGCATGTTTGATCAGGTGTACAGAGTCCTGTTTCATTAATAAAGTAGTGTTCAGCTCCACTCCTGGCCTCGTCCTTGTCTACGAGTTACAACATAACAGGGGGGAAGGCAGAGACCTGGGTGGACGTCCTGATTTTCCTGGTCAGGCGAGCGTGATCAGTTCCGGAGACACACCTGCGGGTGGCAGCAACCTGAGGAACAGGACACACAAGGTAAGTATACAGATAACTTTAATAATGAGACAGAGCTTGACATATATTGTGGCTGCACACCCAGACGATCCAGCAATGAGCTCTCCACGCGGCGGACCTTAAATACACTGGCTCATCAGATGCAGCAGGTGTGTAATGACGCAGGTGTGTCCAATCTTCCGGAGCGGGGAACAGGAGGGGAGGGGGAGCACGCTCGCCTGATCATCACAATGGCTCCGTTTTGAGACCCAAGTTATTCATACTGTATTTGACATAACGCACGGCTCAGGAGACGCACACAAACAGGCTCAGAGTAGTTCAAATAGTTTATTGACAGCAGGCGTGAATGAGTGTGTGTCTGTGGGATGTCAATGTGTTGGTGGTGGCGTCTGCTTCAGGCACAGAGGCAGGTGACCGTACAGCCGGGCAACCCTATGGAAAAAGCACAGGGATAGGGAGATGGGCATACACCAACGCAGAGGAGATTATGGCGAGAGAAGGACTTACTTGGATGGACAGGATAGCTGGCACAGCAAGGGGCGAGACCCGGGAGACAGCCACCTGGAGAGCTCGGTGCAGCAGCGAGGAATGGGCGTTGGTAGGACGTCGTCCGCCGCCGGGAAATCCACCTGTGCACAGGGGAGCAGACTGGAGAAAAAGAAGGTAAGGGCTTCTTACCCAAATGTTTGCACTGAAGTTTGGAAATGACTCACAACGGTGAGGGACGAAGTCTGACGGCTTCAGGCCGAAGCTCAGGGCGAGACGGCTTTTATCCCTCGCCGTTGATGACGAGCAGGTGCGGGAGCAGGTGGCGCCGCTGATGAATGGCGCGGCGTGACAGTACTCCCCCTTCTAGCAGCGCCTCCTGGCGATGGCTTATCTGGGTGCGCTCGGTGGAAGTCCGCGATGAGCGATGGGTCCAACACAAACGACGAGGGTACCCACTGTCGATGCTCGGGCCCAAAGCCCACCCAGTCCACCAAGTATTGCAACCCATGACCCCGGCGTCGAGAGTCCAGGATGGAGGCGATGGACCAGGCCGGATGGCCATCCAGGGCGCTGGTTGCGCAGCAGGAGGGGGGCAAAGGGGGTCGGTGACTGCCAGCTTCACCTTTGACACGTGGAAGGTGGGATGTATGCGGAGGGAGGGGGGAATAGCCACGCGAACAGCCGCCGGGTTGATGATCCGGGTGATGGGATAGGGACCCATGAACCGCTGTGCCAGCTTCCTCCTCTCGCCCTTCAATGTAACGTCCTGGGTCGACACATAAACTTGTTGCCCAACTCTGTACGCCGGGGCAGGTCTTCTGTGCTGGTCCGCCACGGTCCTGTTGCGCTCCGCTGTGCGTAAAAGCGCACTACGCGCGGCAGCCCAGATGGAGCGGAACTGCCTGAGATGCGCCCTAACTGAGGGGACAGTTACCTCGCTCTCCTGCGCTGGAAACAGCGGGGGGTCGTAACCCAGGGATGCCTTAAAGGGGGACCACCTCTGTAGTCATGAAGTCCTTTGAGCGCCTGGTCCTGTCCCACCTCAAGTCCATCACCACCCCTCTCCTGGACCCGCTGCAGTTTGCCTACCGAGCCAACAGGTCTGTAGACGATGCAGTCAACCTGGCCCTCCACTCCATCCTGCAGCACCTGGACTCCCCGGGAACCTATGCCAGGATCCTGTTTGTGGACTTCAGCTCCGCATTCAACACCATCCGCCCCGCTCTGCTCCGGGACAAGCTGTCCCTGCTCAATGTGCCTGACTCCCTCTGCAGGTGGATCATCGACTTCCTGACGGACCGGAGGCAGCATGTGCGGCTGGGAAAGACTGTCTCAGACTATACTAGCATCAGCACCGGATCACCCCAGGGCTGTGTACTTTCCCCCCTACTCTTCTCCCTTTACACCAACTCCTGCACCTCCAGCCACCAGTCTGTCAAGTTGATCAAGTTTGCGGACGACACCACCCTCATTGGGCTCATCTCCAACGGCGACGAGTCCGCCTACAGGAGAGAGGTGGCCCAGCTGGCGTCCTGGTGCAGCAATAGCAACCTGCAGCTGAACGCTCTGAAGACAGTGGAGATGATTGTAGACTTCAGGAAAGTCACTACTCCTCTGCCCCCCCTCACCCTCTCAGGCTCTCCCATCACCACTGCTGATTCCTTCCGCTTCCTAGGCACTACCATCACCAGGGACCTCAAATGGGAGCTGACCATCAGCTCACTCATCAAAAAAGCCCAGCAGAGGATGTTCTTCCTGCGGCAGCTGAGGAAGCTCAAGCTACCCACCAAGATGTTAGTGCAGTTCTACACAGCCATCATCGAGTCCATCCTCACCACCTCCATAACCGTGTGGTACGCAGGAGCCACTGCCAGGGACAGACTAAGGCTGCAGCGCGTCGTGCGCACTGCTGAGAAGGTGATTGGCTGCAAGCTCCCATCTCTCCAGGATCTGTACATCTCCAGGACCCGGAGGCGTGCTGGCCGGATCATAGCCGATCCCTCACACCCTGGTCACGTACTGTTTGCCCCCCTCCCCTCTGGTAGAAGACTTCGGTCCATCCAGACTAAAAACTCCCGTCACATGAACAGCTTCTTCCCCTCTGCCATTAGACTGCTGAACACTAAATGACTTATTGACTCTCGTGCACCATGTACAGCAGCTCAACCAGACTCATGTCAATCATCACTGTTTTCTTCCTGCATTACCGACTGCACTATATAGTTCTCCACAGTATCTGCTGCTGGCTAATATATATTTTAACTGTTGACCAGTATCACTTAATCTTATCCTACACTTTATTACATGTATAGTTTATTTCTCTTATCTTATCATGTTTAATGTTGCAGCATTGTACCGAGACAAATTCCTAGTTTGTGTACTACATGAACAATGGCAATAAACCTGATTCTGATTCTGATTCTGATTCTGACATCCCCGTTGCAGAAGAGCGGGCGGTGTTGTGGGCGTACTCAACCCAGGCGAGATGGTTGCTCCAGGACGTAGGTTTGGATGTGGTCACACAGTGGAGCGCAGCCTCCAGCTCCTGGTTGGTCCGCTCACACTGCCCGTTGGATTGGGGGTGATGGCCGGAGGAGAGGCTCACCTTGGCTCCGATGGCGTTACAGAATGACCTCCAAACCTCGGATGAAAATTGGGGGCCCCGGTCCGAGACCACGTCCACCGGAATCCCGTGCAGCCTGACCACGTGTTGGACGAGGAGATCCGCCGTCTCCAGGGCAGTAGGGAGACCTCGCAGGGGGACGAAGTGCGCCGCCTTGGAGAAACGGTCCACGATGGTCAGGATGGTGTCAAAGGAGTTGGAAACGGGGAGTCCGGTGACGAAATCCAACGCGATGTGCGACCAGGGCCTGCCAGGAACGGGCAGGGGCTGGAGCAGACCCGCTGGAGGGGCATTTCCCGACTTGCTGGTGGCACAGATTGGGCAAGCCCGGGCGTAGCGGGCTGCGTCCCTCCGCAGGCCTGGCCACCAAAAGGACCGTTGGAGGAGGTTGATCATCCGGGAGGTGCCGGGATGACAGGTGAGCCGGGAGGTGTGGAGCCAGTGGATGACCTCTCCTCGGACCGCAGATGGCACGAACAGTCTTCCCTCCCGTCCGCCGCCAGGATCAGGTTCCACCTCCTACGCCTTCTGGATCTTGCTCTCAATGTCCCAAGAGATGGCACCCACGATGCACGACCTGGGCAGGATGGTGTGGGGCGTCTCCTCAGCCTCCATGGGGGTAAACTGCCTAGAGAGGGCGTCAGGCAGGCCGTTCTTGGAGCCTGGCCTGAAGGTGATGGTAAAACGGAACCTGGTGAAGAACAAAGACCAGCGCGCCTGGCGGGCGTTCAGGCGCTTGGCAGATCGTAAATACTCTAAGTTCTTGTGGTCCGTCAGGACCATGAACGGCAGGTCCGCCCCCTCTAGCCAGTGGCGCCACTCCTGTAAGGCGAGTTTGATGGCCAGGAGCTCTCTGTCCCCCACATCGTAGTTCCTCTCCGCCGGGGACAAGCGCCGGGAGAAGAAGGCGCAGGGTCGTTTGGCACCATCGTCAGGCGACCGCTGGGATAGAACTGCTCCCACTCCCGTGTCCGAGGCATCCACCTCCACGATGCACTGCAGCGCGGGGTCGACCTGGCGAAGAACCCGGGAGGAGGAGAATTCCGCCTTCAGCGCCTTAAAGGCAGCAGCGACCTCTTCTGTCCACCGGAAAGGGACCTTCGGGGACGTGAGGCGGGTCAGTGGTCCGACGATCGAGCTGAAGTTGGGGACAAAGCGGCGGTAGAAATTGACGAAGCCAACAAACTGTTGCACCTGCTTCCGGGATGCGGGAGTAGGCCACTCCACCACCGCCTTCACCTTCTCTGGGTCTGGGAGCACCTGGTCTTGAGAGATGATGAATCCCAGGAAGGATGTGGTCCTAGCATAGAATTCACACTTTTCAGCCTTCACGTAGAGCCGATTCTCCAGCAGTCTTTGGAGGACCCACCTCACATGGACCTGGTGCTCGTCCCTGGACCTGGAGAAGATAAGGATATCGTCCAGGTAGACGAACACGAAGAGGCCGATGAAATCCCGGAGGACGTCGTTGATGAGGCGCTGAAAGACGGCAGGAGCGTTGGTTAACCCGAACTGCATGACTAGGTATTCAAAGTGGCCGTTCGGGGTACGGAAGGCTGTCTTCCAATCATCTCCCTCCCGGATCCTGACGAGGTGGTAAGTGCTGCGTAGATCCAGCTTGGTAAACCAGGTCGCCCCCTGGAGGGAGTGAAAGGCAGTGTCCATGAGGGGCAGGGTGTAACGGTCCCTCTCAGTGATGTCGTTGAGCGCACGGTAGTCTATGCAGGGGCGGAGGGATCCGTCCTTTTTCCCAACGAAGAAGAACCCTGCCCCCACGGGTGACGACGATGGGCGAATTATCCCAGCGCTCAGTGATTCCTTCAGGTAGGTGTTCATTGTCTCCTTCTCCGGTGCAGACAGGCTGTAGAGCCGACCAGAAGGTAAGGGAGCCCCCTGGCGGAGGTTGATGGCACAGTCATAGGGCCGATGAGGGGGAAGAGACATAGCTTTCGTCTTGCTAAACACCATACCCGGGTCGTGAAATTCCGGAGGCACCAGAGACAGGTTGGGAGGTGCTGCGTCCGCCACAGGGGAAGAAGCGGACGGGGAGCAGGCAGCGGACTGAAGGCAGGTGCCCATACAAAACGTGCTCCATGCCGATACCCCAGCTGACTTCCAGTCCAGGACAGGGTTGTGGAGGCGTAGCCAGGGATACCCCAGGATGACGAGCGACACAGAGTTGGGCAGGACGTAAAAAACCATCTCCTCCCGGTGGTTCCCTGAGATGATGACTGGGACGGGAACGGTCTGATGTGAAACTCTCCCAAGGGAGGCACGAGAGAGATTGACCAGGGAGATGGGGTTTCTCGGTGCCTGACAGCGGATGCCCAATCGGGTTGCCAGGCTTTGTGAAATGAAGCTGCCTTCTGCGCCCGAATCCACCAGTGCATGGGTGAGATGCCCAGTGGGGTTGTGGCAGAAACAGATGGGCAGCTTCAATCGGGTGAGGGGATTTTGCCGATTGACGTCCGCGAGGCCCCCTACAGTGACTCGCGGACCCCGCCGTTTGGCTTCTGTGGACAAAGCTCCACCGTGTGCTGACTGTCTCCGCAATACATGCAGAGACCCAACTCACGGCGGCGTTGTCTCTCTGCCGGGGAGAGCTTTGTCCAGCCCGTCACCATCGGCTCCGACTCCTCGGGGCGCGATGGTGGCGGCGTCGCCAGGGGGCGAGCTTGGGGCAGGCGCAGCGAGGCTCCCCGAGGGCGAGAAGTAGACGACTTCCGTCCTGAGGAGCGCTCGCGCAGCCTGTTGTCCAAGCTAATGGCTAGTGAGGTTAGCTCCACTAGCGTTCCGGGGACATCCCGTCCAGCCAGTTCATCCCTCAGATCATCATTGAGGCTGCGGAGGAACAGGCCACAGAGGGAACGTTCGTCCCAGCCCAATTCCTCCGCCGCTACCCGGTAGTCGATAGCATAGTCCGCGGCTGACCGGCTTCCCTGCTGGAGAGCGAGAAGCCGATCGACCTGGACCGTCTCGGTGCGAGAATGGTCGAACACCTCCAGGAAGCGCCTCACGAACTCGGCATAGGTGAGGGTGGCATAACTGGGTCTTGCCATTATAGCGTAAGCCCAGGTTAAAGCGCGCCCCTCCAGGAGATTACCTATGTAGCCGATTCGGCTGTGATCTGAGGGAAAATCTCCGGGCACACGGTCGAACACGGACTCACACTGCATCACAAACCCCCGCGCTCCGCCGAGCTTTCCGCTAAAGCGAGCGGGGGTCGGAATTGGTGTGAGTCGGGCCGGTGCCACCGGAGCTGGCTGAACGGCCGCAGGAACAGCAGGAGCTGCGCCACCCTGAGGAGCCGGGGGGAACGGCTGCTGGGGGTCCAGGCGGTCCAATCGGTTAGTTATTGCTACCAATTGATTCAGGATCACCTGTTGTTGATAAGCGATTTGATCCACTCGAGCCTCGAGAGTGGTAAGACGGTGTGCGAGCCCACCGTCTGCCGAGCCGCTCTGCTGAAGCCGTACTGACATAACGCACGGCTCAGGAGACGCACACACACAGGCTCAGAGTAGTTCAAATTGTTTATTGACAGCAGGCGTGAATGAGTGCGTGTCTGTGGGATGTCAATGTGTTGGTGGTGGCGTCTGCTTCAGGCACAGAGGCAGGTGACCGTACAGCCGGGCAACCCTATGGAAAAAGCACAGGGAGAGGGTGACGGGCATACACCAACACAGAGGAGATTATGGCGAGAGGACTTACTTGGATGGACAGGATAGCTGGCACAGCAAGGGGCGAGACCCGGGAGACAGCCACCTGGAGAGCTCGGTGCAGCAGCGAGGAATGGGCGTTGGTAGGACATCGTCCGCCGCCGGGAAATCCACCTGTGCACAGGGGAGCAGACTGGAGAAAAAGAAGGTAAGGGCTTCTTACCCAAATGTTTGCGCTGAAGTCTGGAAATGACTCACAACGGTGAGGGACGAAGTCTGACGGCTTCAGGCCGAAGCTCAGGGCGAGACGGCTTTTATCCCTCGCCGTTGATGACGAGCAGGTGCGGGAGCAGGTGGCGCCGCTGATGAATGGCGCGGCGTGACAGTATTTAAATGATATTTGTGTAGCATCTAAGGTGTTGAAATATATTTATGCAGATAATACAAATTTTCTTCATTCAGGAACAGAAATACAACAATTATTAGAAACAATAGAAAAAGAATTCATTAATTTGAAAAAGTGATTTGAAGTAAATAACTTATCATGAAATGAAGATAAAAAAAAGTTTGGGTTTTTGGTGGAGGTAGAGTAAACTGTTAAATAAAGCTAAAAATCACCATTATTGAAATTATAAGAGTGTATGAAATGAAATTTTTAGGAATGATTATTGAGTTTAAACTTTGCTGGAAACCACACATAGAATAAATTAAACACTAAATTTTAAAGTCCATTGCAGTTCTGTACACAACTAGAGATTTACTGTATAAGACTTGTTTGTGGCTGTTGTATTGTTCATTGGTAACAATGAACAATTTTTTCATTGTTACAGTTTGTTCAACAATTTGTTTGAATCATTTGTTATGGTCAGGTGAGCACACTCCCCCTCCCTTCCTGTGGGAAGTTCTTTGGCTCCGCAGGTGATCAATACACCTGCGTGAGTGGACACACCTGCTGTCTCTCCCCTGCCAGCGAGGACCAGTTTGTGAACGCTCCAGCGCTGGCTCGTTGGGTATACTGCCATAAGAAAATAAAGTAAGTGAAGCCTTAAATTGTCAAGGAACCCAGATATTAATCTCTTTCTCTCTTTCACCTTCTCAGGCTGCTGCCATCTCTGCGGTTTGATCCTGGGGGTTGTTGTGCACTCACCTGCTCCGTCATCATCATCATCTCTCCAGATCTCCTACTCCACCTGGTCAGACATCTCCCAGCCCTACTCATCTGCAGCCTCCTGTCCAAATCATCTTTGCAATACTGGGTTCCTCCATCGGGCTCTCTGCTCCCATTCATAAGAATATTCCCATTATTCATTATTCTCTGCCTCCTTCCTCATACTAACCTGCTCTCATCTCCCTCCTTACAGGTTGGTTCTCCTCTGGTGAGTGAGGTGTTTTGTGCGCTAATCCTGCGTTTACTCTTTTCAATAAAATTGTGTTTAAACCTTGCCTCTCTGCGTTGTGTGCATTCCCTGTTGTAGCATCTTGTGCGTGAGCTGATATTTCTTGTAATCATGACAGAACGAGCCAGCCACGAATTAGGCTCAGCAGGTGCTGCATCAGTGGAGCACTCCGCCCTCTACCGCCTTGATGTAAGAGAGAGGCAGGTGGCCGTGCTGACTGACCAGCTGCAGACCATTACGCAGCAGCTCAGCATGGTCACACACCACCTTAGGCACATGTCTTGTTCGGGTCCTCTCCCCTGCTGTCCCAGTTTCTTCCACCATCCGCCGGACCACCTCTGTTCCCTCTGTCATGGCCTGCTCTGCTAATCATCCCCAGCTGTGCGCTCACCTGGTTCCCATTACGGCTAGCCTATTGCTGGCGGTGCGGAGATGTCTCACTGCGCTCCAGTGGAGCTTCATCGCCAACTCCTTCTACTCGTTGTGATCTCACCCAAAGCATGCTTCGTTCCTCGCCGGAGAATCCCTCCAGCCATCCACGTAAGCGCAATCCTCAACTCACCCTGTCTTCCAGTCCCCTGTGCACAGGCGGAGTCTGTGGCGGCGGATTCTTCCTTCCCTCCTTTGTCGTCGAACTCCCCAGACACTCACCTGCAGGAGCTGCACTCCCGACTGAAGGACACTGTCTTCCTGGCCGTAGCCGCTATGCTGAACCTGAGCCTGTCTCCATCTGCTCCTACAGTAAGCAACAGTGTAACTGTTTAACTCCAGCTACGACGCTCACTAACAATCCCTCTCTGTGTGTCTTTAGGGTTGCCGGGTCGTACGGTGTGCCGCTCTGTCCCTGCTGGTCCTGCCTACACTCTCACGCACCAACATACACATTCTTGCTGTAAATAAACCTAATTGTATCAATTCGAAGTCTGTGTTTTATCACTGGGTCAACAAACCATGTCACCCCCACCTGCCCCGCATGCGGGGGAGGTGGGGAAATGTAAGGGGTTTCTGTGTCAGGTTTGGCTTTATCTGCGGCAGGTGGCCAGGGAGTACCTGGACGACACGTCCAAAATTCATTTCATGACCCTCCTGCTGTGAGACCGAGCCCTCAGCTAGGCTCAGTCTATTTTAGACAGTGTGGAAGGTCCTCACTACACTTTTGATAGATTCATTAGTGAGTTTTCCTGGGGGTTTTGATCACTCGGAGAGCGAGGGTAACATCATGAGTTGTGTCTTGTCACTCAGCCAGGGCAGTTGGTCTGCAGCCGATTACTCTGTAGAGTTTCGGGTCATTGCAGCGGACTCTGGTTGGAATGACGTTTCCTTAAGAAGCACGTCCTCCAGGATCTTAATGCCAACCTTCGCGATGACCTGGCAATTCATGCTACTCCTTCCTCTCTGGATAACTTCATAGATCAGGCCGTCAGTTTGGACAACCGCTACCGTAAGCGCGCAAAGGAGCAGAAGGGCTCCTCCGGCCCATCCATCTCTCACATGTTTTCCCCGGCTACTGGCACACGTGAGGCCAACTCCTCCTCCGAGGCCATGTTGCTTGGCCGAGTCTGTCTGACTCTAGAGGAGCGCCAGCGATGGAGGAGAGCTGGTGCTTGCATGTATTGCGGCTCTCTAGAGCACAAAATATTTAATTGCCACCTAAACCCAAAAAGATGTGGCCCGTCAGTAGCCGTGGGGGGTCTGATGGGTGGGAGCTCCATTCATTCCCCAGGTAACTTTTCCATTCTGGCCCTCATTCTGTTGCCGGGAGTTGAGAGGAGAGGTTCGGCATAATTGACTCAGGGGCAGAGGAAAATTTCATCTCTTTGCAGCTTGTGCAGGAAATTACCACGACTAAACTGCCTGCTTCACTAAACGTTGCAGCATTATCTGGTAGTTGTGTGGCATCTATTACCAAACGCACAGTGTCAATTCCCGTCCTTCTGTCCGGGAACCACTGGGAGACCAAATCGTTCTTTATTCTCCCTAGTTCGTCCCCCCGGTGGTTCTGGGGTATCCGTGGCTCCGGAAGCATCACCCTATCATTAACTGGGCACAAAATTTTATCTCTTCCTGGAGCCCCTTCTGTTTACCATCCTGTCTCTGTTCAGCCGAGTGTTCACTGTCCCTTTCCATCTCCTCTCCTCCGGTGGAGCTGCCAGATCTCAGCCTCGTACCTGAGGTCTACCATGACCTTGGGGAGGTCTTTAGCAAGTCAAGAGCCCTTTGTTTGCCTCCTCACTGCTATTGACCTCCTACCGGGTGCGCGGTTGCCGTCCAGCCGGCTCTACAGCCTTTCTGGGCCAGAGAGGGAGGCGATAGAAAGTTATATTAAGGACTCTTTGAACGCCGGCTTCATTCAACCCTCCTCGGCTCCTCTTGGGGCAGGGTTCTTCTTTGTCGGAAAGAAGGACAGATCTCTGCGGCCGTGCATAGATTTCCCTGCGCTAAATAAGATAAGATAAGATAAGATAAGATAAGATAAGATAAGATAAGCCTTTATTAGTCTCACAATGGGGAAATTCCAGGATTGCAACAGCACAGGGATAGCAACACTCAGAGCAACAACCAGAAGGCAAGAGAAAAAAACAAACAAACAAAGAAAAAGAGCAGTAAGTATACATATGTACATATAAATATAAATATATATATATATATATAGACACACAGTGCGGAGCATTGTAGCTAGATGGAATAAATATATGAATATATAAACACACAGTGTGGAGTATTGTAGCTGGATGGAATAAATATGTGAATATATAAACAGTGCAGAGCATTGTAGCTAGATGGAGTAAATATATAAATATATATATAAACACACAGTGCGGAGCATTGTAGCTAGATGGAATAAATATGTAAATATATAAACACAGTGTGGAGTATTGTAGCTGGATGGAATAAATATGTGAATATATAAACACACAGTGCAGAGCATTGTAGCTAGATGGAATAAATATGTAAATATATAAACACACACAGTGCGGAGTATTGTAGCTGGATGGAATAAATATGTGAATATATAAACACACAGTGCAGAGCATTGTAGCTGGATGGAATAAATATGTAAATATATAAACACACACAGTGCGGAGTATTGTAGCTGGATGGAATAAATATGTAAATATATAAACACAGTGCGGAGTATTGTAGCTGGATGGAATAAATATGTAAATATATAAACGCACACAGTGCGGAGCATTGTAGCTAGATGGAATGAAACAGCACAACCGTCTACTTAGTTATCCTACATGGTATGATTATGTACCCATACATATTCTCACCCTCCATAGCGACCGGTATTTTCCTAGTTGTATGCCGGAGGGGACCATTGTATAAGTCTATTGCATCTTTTGCATTCAAAACTATTAGGTTGTCACGTCTTTTTGCTGTCTCTGCGAGCAGCCCTGCTTAGGTTGTACAGTTTGACAGCCGTAGGTAGGAAGGACCTGCGAAACCTCTTGGTTGTGCACCTGGGATGATGTAGTCTGCTGCTAAATGAGCTCCTCAGTGCATTCAGTATGTCCTGCATAGGGTGGAACTCAGACTCCAACAGAGATGACAGTTTAGCCACCGTCCTTCTCTCTCCTATCTGCTCCACTGGGTCAAGGCACTGCCCCAGGACAGAGCTAGCTTTCTTGATCAGTTTGTTCAGTCTCTTCCTATCGGCTTCTGTAATGCCACTGCCCCAGCAGACCACTCCAAAAGTGATGGCTGATGCCACCACCAGGTCATAGAATGTCTTCAGCAGCGCCCCTTGTACACCAAAAGACCTGAGTCTCCTCAGTAGGAACAGCCTGTGCTGTCCCTTCTTGTAGAGTGCGTCAGTATTGTGTGACCAGTCTAGTTTATTGTTCAGATGAACACCCAGGTACTTATAGGATGTCACCATCTCGATGTCTGTTCCCTGTATATTTACTGGTGCTGTGAGGGGTTGTCCTTGCCTGCGGCAGTCCACCACCAGCTCCTTAGTTTTCCTCGCGTTGATCTGGAGGCAGTTCCGATGGCACCAGTCCACGAAGTCCTGGATAAGCCCTCTGTACTCAGCTTCATCTCCCTTGGAGATGAGGCCAACGATCGCAGAGTCATCAGAGAACTTCTGTAGATGGCAGTGTGTTGTGTTGTGTGAGAAGTCCGCAGTACAAAGGGTGAACAGGAAGGGAGTTAAAACCGTTCCCTGGGGTCCCCCCGTGCTACCGATGATCGTGTCGGACACCCAGTCCCGGGTTCTCACAAACTGAGGCCGGTTTGTGAGGTAGTCCAGGATCCATGATGACAGGTGCTGGTCCACCCCTGCACACAGCAGCTTGTCCTTCAGGCTCATCGGATGGATGGTGTTGAAAGCACTGGAGAAGTCAAAGAACATGATCCTCACCGCATTCCCGGGCTTCTCCAGGTGGGACAGAGAATGGTGAAGGAGGAAGATCACCGCATCCTCCACCCCAATGCCATGCTGGTAGGCGAACTGGAGTGGATCCATCGCTGGTCCCACCAGGGGGCGGAGGTGAGCAAGGAGCAGTCTCTCCAGGGTCTTCATCATGTGGGACGTCAAGGCCACTGGTCTGTAGCTGTTCAGATCTTTGGGGTGGGAAGTCTTTGGTACAGGTACCACAAAAGATGTTTTCCACAGCTGTGGTACCCTCCCCAGCTTCAGGCTCAGGTTGAAGATGTGCTCCACAATCCCACACAGCTGGTCTGCACAGGACTTGAGGAGCTCTGCGCTGATGCCGTCCGGTCCTGACGCCTTCCTCGCCTTGATCTTCCTCAGCTCCGTCCTCACCTGGGTGTTAGTGAGGGTCAGGTTGGGGGGCTGTGTGTTGGGAGTGGGGGGGTGTTGGTGGAGTGGGAAGTGGGCAGCAGGACTTGATGTCTTTAGAGGCAGCAGTGGTTGTTGTGCAGTCGGGGGGGAGGGCGGTTGGTCAAACCTATTGAAAAACAGATTCAGATTGTTCGCCCACTCCCTGCTCCCCGTGGCCTGGGGGGAGGTATTTTGGAGCCCAGAGATAGTTTTAAGGTTTCTCCAGACCCCGCTGATGTCACTCTGTTGCAGTTTGTCCTCCATCTTCTTCCTGAAGCTGTCCTTGCCTTCTCTGATCTTTCTCCTCAGCTCCCTCTGTTCGGACTTCAGCATCTCCCTGTTCCCTGACCTGAAGATCCTCTTCTTCTCTCTCAGAAGTGTTTTTATCTCAGAGTTGATCCAGGGTTTGTTGTTTGAGCAACACCGTATGGTCTTGGATGTGAACGGTGTTGTCCACACAGAAGCTGATGTAGTCCGTGATGGTGTGAGTGAGGCCATCGATGTCCTCACCATGTGGATCGCAGAGCTGCTCCCAGGCGGTGGTTTCAAAACAGCCCTTTAGAGTGTCCATTGCCTCCTCAGACCATAACTTCACTGTGCACATGGCCGGAGGTTGTCTGTGCACTAGGGGTTTGTACACCGGCCGGACATGAACCAAGTTGTGATCCGATCCTCCGAGTAGGGAGAGTTGTGATGAGGTGTACGCCTCCTTAGTGTTTGCGTAGAATAAGTCCAGTGTTTTATTGTCTCTAGTGTGGCATGTGACATACTGGGTGAACGTGGGTAGAATAGGAGACAGTGAAACATGGTTGAAATCGCCTGAGATGAGGAGAAGAGCATCTGGGTGTTCTGTCTGCAGCCTGCTGGTTACTGAATGGATGATGTCACGCGCTGTCCCAGCGTTCGCCGTTGGATTTGCATAAACAACAATGCAGATCACGTGTGAGTATTCCCTCGGGAGATATGTAGGCCGCATGCTAACAGCTAGCAACTCGATGTCTTTGCTGCAGTGCTGTTGTTTAACAGTGATATGTCCCAGTCTGCACCAGTTGTTGTTAACATACATTATCACTCCACCGCCCCTTGCTTTGCCACTGTCTGATGTTCGGTCTGCCCGTATCGGGTGGAAACCCTCCAGTTCAATGTTAGCATCTGCTGCTAATTCAGTTAGCCAAGACTCTGTGAATAGGAACAGGCTACACTCCCGGTATATGCTATCGTAGCGGGAGATAGCCGCTAGCTCATCTACCTTTCCCAGTATTCCCAAATGCCACTACCTTCAAAGGTAAATACCCTTTGCCCCTGATCAACTCTGTGTTCAAGCTCCTTCAGTGTGCGTGGGTATTTACCAAATTGGATCTGCGAAACGCGTATCATTTAGTCCACATTCGCAAGGGGAATGAATGGAAGACGGCATTTAAAACACACCTGGGGCAATTTGAATATGTTGTGATGCCTTTTGGGCCCACCAACGCCCCCGTCGTCTTCCAACGAATGATTAATGATGTCCTGCGCGATATGTTTTATCAATTTGTTTTTGTCTACCTTGACGATATTTTAATTTTTTCGCGCACGCCAGAGGAGCACTGAGTCCATGTCAGGGCCGTGTTACAGTGGCTCCTGGAAAACCAGCTCTTTGTGAAGACTGAAAAGTGCGAGTTTTCTACCAGCTCCACTTCCCTCCTGGGGTTTATTGTTGCAGAGGGAGAGCTGAGGGCCGATTTGGCCAAGGTGAAGGCTGTGCTTGATTGGCATACACCCCAGTCCCGTAAGGAGCTTCAACGCTTCTTAGCATTTGCAAATTTCTACCATCAATTCATTAGAAATTACAGCGGGGAAGCACAGCCTCATACTCAGCTGACCTTGGTCAAGGTGCCTTTCACCTGGTCCGAGGCAGCTGAACGGACCTTCTCTAAACTGAAGGGCCTATTTTCCAACACTCCCATCTTGGCCCAGGTCGACCCTAAGCTCCAATTCATTGTAGAGGTGGATGCTTCTGATTCGAGGGTGGGTGCTGTCCTCTTGCAGTGCTCAACCTCCGATCAGAAGGTCCACCCAGGCGCCTATTTCTCTCGTCGGCTCACGCTGGCGGAGAGGAACTATGACGTAGGGGACCGAGAGCTCTTGGCCATTAAATTGGCTCTGGAGGGGTGAAGGCACTGGCTGGAGAGAGCGGCTCATCCTATTGTTGTGTGGACCGACCATAAAAATTTAGATCATCTTTGGTTGGCCCGGCAATTAAATGCCTGGCAGTCCCGTTGGGCCTTATTCTTTATTAGATTTAATCTTACCATCACCTACAGGCCGGGCTCCCACAATATCAAACCCGACTCTCTCTCCCACCAGTTTACCCCTGACCACTCAGCCCCCTCCTCCCCTCCCCCAATCCATTGTGCCCTCTTCATGTATCTTAGGTGTTCTTACCTGGGAGATCGAGCAGAGGGTCTGACAGGCCCAGTCCACTGAGCCCAAACCCAACGGGGGACCCGAGGATCGGCTGTTTGTCTCAGTCGGCCTCCACAGTGATGTTATCAGGTGGGGTCATACAAGTCATTTTGCCTGCCACACAGGGGTTTCCTGGACCATCAACCTCATCCAACGGGTGTTCTGGTGGCCCACGCTGTGGACGGATGTCCGGGATTATGTCAAAGCGTGTCAAACATGCACGAGAAACAAATCTGACTCTTCCCCTCCCGCTGGGCTGCTTCATCCCCTCCCGGTTCCCATGCTTGCCATTGTCACCGTCTGTGGAGGGCCACCTGTGCTGCGCTTCTCCGCTCCATTGAACGGAACCGGCAGTACGTGGACCGCAGGCGGGTTCCAGTGCCCAGATATACGGTTGGGCAGAAGGTGTGACTGTCGGCGGACCAGGTGCCTCTGAAGATGGAATCTCGTAAGCTTTCACCTCACTTCCTGGGGCCGTTTTCTATCTCCAGAATTATCAATGACGTGACAGTCCCCCTGGAGCTTCTGCCGACTCTCCGTATTCACCCGACCCTCCATGTATGCAACTAACTAACTAACTAACCTGCACTTATATAGCGCTTTTCTAGTCACAAAGACCATTCAAAGCGCTTTCACTAATACTAACCCTCTATTCTAAGGGCCTATAGGAAACAGATATCTAGAGACAATTTAGAACAACCAATTAACCTAACATGCATGTCTTTGGATTGTGGGAGGAAACCGGAGCCCCCGGAGTAAACCCACGCAGCACAGGGAGAACATGCAAACTCCACACAGAAAGGTTCCAACCCCTGCCAACCTGGGGATTCGAACCAGGAACCTTCTAGCTGTAAGGCAACAGTGCTAACCACTGCACCACCGTGCTGCCCATATGCAAGATCAAGCCCCCCCCCCCCCCCCCCCCAGAAGCCTCCTCCTCCTCCTCCTTGGATCCTCGACAGCCAAACCACCTACTCCATTCAGAGAATTCTGGACGTTCGCCGTCAGGGGTTGCAGTACTTGGTCCACTGGAAGGGCTATGGACCTGAAGAAAGGTCATGGATCCCCGGTTCGCACTTCCATGACAAGGGGATGGTCCGGGCCTTTCACCAAGCCCATCCCAACAAGCCCTGTGGGCTGCCAGGAGGCGTCCCTTGGGAGGGGGGGGGACTGTTATGATCAGGTGAGCGCACTCCCCTTCCCTTCCTGTGGGAGGTTCCCCAGCTCCGCAGGTAATCAATACACCTGCGTGAGTGGACACACCTGCTGTCTCTTCCCTGCCAGCGCTTAAAAGGACCAGTTTGTGAACGCTCCAGCGCTGGCTTGTTGGGTATGCTGCCATAAGAAAATAAAAGAAGTGAAGCCCTAAATTGTCAAGGAACCCAGATATTAATCTCTTTCTCTCTTTCACCTTCTCAAGTTGCTGCCATCTCTGCGGTGTGTCCCTGGGGGTTAATGTGCACTCACCTGCTCCGTCATCATCGTCATCTCTCCAGATCTCCTACTCCACCCGGTCAGACATCTCCCAGCCCTACTCATCCGCAGACTCCTGCCCGAATCATCTTTGCAATACTGGGTTCCTCCATCGGGCTCTCTGCTCCCATTCGTAAGAATATTCCCATTATTCATTATTCTCTGCCTCCCTCCTCGTACTAATCTACTCTCGTCTCCCTCCTTACATGGCTGAGGTCTCCTCTGGTGAGTGAGGTGTTTTTTCTGTTCATCCTGCGTTCACACTTTTCAATAAAATTGTGTTTAAACCTTGCCTCTCTACGTTGTGTGCATTCCCTGTTGTAGCATCTTGTGCGTGAGCTGATATTTCTTGTAATCATGACACATACTGTGCAGAAATTTGGGGAAATGTGTATAAAACTAACATAAAGTCTATAATCAAACTTCAAAAAAGAGCCATTAGATTAATAGATAAAGCTGGATATGCCCAGTCTACCAATCCATTATTTGCAGCATCTGGACTTTTAAAATTTCAAGATATTGTGTACTTGAAAACTATGATTGTACTTTTTCAGGCTAAGAATAATAGTCTCCCTTTGATTATTCAAAGATATTTTAAAAGAAGGGAATGTAAATATAATTTAAGAGGCGTGTCTGTTTTTGAAATATGTAAAGTAAGAACAAATGTCAAATATAGATGTGCTTCTGTTTTGGGTGTTAAACTTGGGAATGCGCTTCATAGTGAGTTGACAATGTGCAGCTCTGTTGAGTTTCAAAAACACTTTAGGGGGTAAATTACTTAATGGGTATAATTTTTAAGTACTTTTGAGTTTATTTAATGTAAACAAATATGTATTTTCTGTTCTTTTGTTTAGTTTTGCATAATTCCAAGGATGAGAAAAGGATAAGCTTAAAAATAAGCCTTGGCTTTCTGCTTATTCTTTTTCAGTTACAATTATTTGTGTGTGAAGTAATTATTTCTTATATTGCTGTTTATGTGTAACTGAACTGAATAAATCACTCATTCGTTTTCTTTTCACACATATATTCTTTGCTTCACTGCTGCAAATATGGTATGTGCCGTGGAAACAATGGACCAGTTGCACTTTGACCGTTTTGCACACATACTCAACGAGTGTAGAATTTCCTCAGGTATTACCATTTACAAAAAGTATGTTCTAGTTGCACTGAATGCCTGATGCATTTGAAATCTAAAGATGCTGGCAAATACATTGAGATTATGCGTCATGCATTGAATTTGTTTACTGACTCTGGGTTATGTCCCGTCTATCTCCAGTAGGCACAGATGATGAACTCCAAAGGCAGGCAGAGTTGCAGCGTAACATGGTTTATTAATCACAAATGTAATGGAAGAAAAAACTGCATGAGGGCAGAAAACAACTCAGGTCAGGATTGATAACAACCTTACAGGTAGTGATGTTACGCTTGACACCACCCACTCGACACTGATTTGAGCAATTTAAAGTGGAAGTGGCATGAGCAGTGCATCGAGTGCTGTTTCAGCAAGCCCACAGTCACGTGACTGTAGCAAGAGAGACCTTGTTATGTCGGTCACATCACGTGACTTGAGGGCTCATGGGAAGTTTGATAGGGTTCTATAGGATTTTTTTTTGTTTGTTTGCTTTGTATTGTTTGTTCCCGCCATCCAATTTTGAATAGACCTCAGATGGGCAAATGCTCAAAAAAAGTTCTGAGATTTTTTAAGGTCTTCCACTCAGATGCAGTTCTGACACTCAGTCAGCAGATGGCACTCTTTATTAATTGTTTCATAACACTGCGTGGATCATGAAGCTATTGTCGCAAAGTTGTTCATTGTTTCATAAGGCCTCAGTTTCACCATCACTACTTACAGGGAAACTGGGTACAAGATGGTAGGATACCGGCAGGGAAATTCAGACGATGACGCCACACCAGACAGACACTGAACACTCACACATGTACTGAGACAGATAATCACAAATGAGACACAGCTGAGGAAACAATCAGGGAAGGCAGGGAAGTGGCTGCAGGTGAGGAGCACAGGATGGGTGGGGCTGTGCAGACAAATAGACAGGAGATGCACACGAAACAGGACAGCAATACAGGAGTAATACAGAGAGGGCAGTGGCTATGGGTACGGAAAACACGAGGAGCTGGAACAATAGGTGAACAGGTACACACAACGTCTCAGGACCAGACAGGGGATGACACTGAAGACAATGACAGAGGACCCAGGGGAACTCTGAGGGCAATAAATGCAAATGATAATCATACATGACCACAGAAAAAACAATAAATGAACATAAAGTCTGGGCTTCATCCTACGATCAAGCCCAGACTATGACATGTTTAGTTGAAACTACACACCCTTTGTACTAAGTAAAGCACTGGTTACCACTTTGTGAAATCATAAGTTAAATAATAAAAAGTGCATTATTGTAACTGAATTTGGGTCAGTTCTTTATGCAATAATTTATGTACTAGCAAAGTCAGAGTATTCCTGCTACAATTTGCAGTATTAGGTCTCTAAGAATTGTTTTTCCTGGCAAGTAAAATAGCTGTTAAATTGGTAATTTCCCTGAGTGAATCAGGATTGGATCGAATTGATTCAGAACTGAAGAATCAGAATCGAATCGAATGTGGAAATGATTGATGAGTCCCAGCCCTAACAGTGACTCAGTCAGAGGAAAGGTCCCTGAGTTCTACGACTAACAGAAGTGCTGCTGTGTCATGTTTAATTCCACTTACAATATATTTGTTTGAATTCCACTTGAAAAAATATCATTTTGTCTTTATTATTGGTAGATACTAATAAACACGTTAACATTTTACTGCTCGCTTCCACATAAGAGAGCAAAAACCCTGGTCTGTGTTTCATTGATAACTATCTTTGCAGGGAAAATTGGTGAATTCAGTCAGTTTGAATTATGGCTGGTATATAAGACGATCAGTGCAAAGCTAAGTGAAGCATTTGAGGAACTTGCAGGATGTTGCCCTGTCCTGACAGAGTCACACAGTGTTTGTGTGTGTTGGGTTGTGTATGGGAGGATGCCCTCAGGCCAGAGTGAACCTGGAACATTAAGCCTTGCCATGGCGGCTCAGCCCCGCTCTGAGCCTTGAGCCGCTCTGGCAGCTTGCCTGGGGTGGAGGTGGTGGTGGTGGTGGGGGGGGGTGGCACAGGTTTGGAAAAGGACCCTCAGCTCGTTCCTCTTCACCCTTCTGGGTGCCCACTCTCTGTCTGAGGCGATGGAAATGATTTTGGACTCACACACAACACAGACGACAAAGTTGGCCTGTGTGGCCTTTGTGTTCATATGGAACAGAGAGCAGTGAGAACTGTAAACATTTTGGTGGATGGATGAAGATTAGTATGTTGTCTTTAATGGCCAGATAATCATTTATGAAGCAGACAGAACGTTCCTGTCAAAGTCGGTCAAAGCAAAAGGGTGAATCGAAGTTCTGTTTTTGGTCTTCAAACCTAGGTACACCTCAGTTTCACTCAAATCCAAGTTACAAATGACACATGTGATTGGTAAATGAACTGCAGCATGTTTTCTCCATTCATTTTTCCTGACTTTCTTCTTCTTCTTTCAGCTGCTCCCTTCAGGGGTCTCCACAGTGACCTGCCTCCATCTCACCCTATCCCTTCATCTTCCTCTGTAACACCAACCCTCTCCAGAATCTTCTCTGTGGTCTTCCTCTTTTCCTCCTACCTGGCAGCTCCATCTTCGACATCCTTTGTCCAATATCTCCACTATCCCTCCTCTGCACATGTCCAAACCATCTCAGCCTTGCCTCTCTTACTTTGTCTCCAAACTGCTCAACCTGAGCTGTCCCTCTGATAGACTCCTTTCTAATCTTGTCCCTCCTAGTCACTCCCAATGAGAATTCTGGCATCTTCAGCTCTGCCACCTCCAGCTCCACCTCCTGTCTTTTTGTCAGTACCACTGTCTCCAAACCATACATCATCGCAGGTCTCACTACAGTCTTGTAAATCTTCCCTTTCACTCTTGCTGCTACCCTTCTGCCACAAATTACCCTGACAGCACTCTCTTCTTCACCTCTCTTGTGCATTTTCCATTGCTTTACATGGTTGACCCCAGCTATTTAAACTCATCTACGTTCACTACCTCTACTCCTTGCCTCCCTCTCATTCACACTCATGCATTCTGTCTTGCTTCTACTAGTGACGTTACGCTCGACACCGGCCACTCAACACTGATTCACGCAATATAAAGCGGAAGTGTCATGAGCAGTGACTCAAGCGCTGTTTCAGCACGCCCACAGTCATGTGACCGTAGCAAGCGAGGCCTCGTTATGTCGATCACATCATGTGACCTGAGGGTTCGTGGGAAGTTTGAGAGGGTTTTATTGGATTAGTTTTTTTTGTTTGCTTTGTATTGTTTGTTCCTGCCATCCAATTTTGAATAGACCTCAGATGGCCAAATGCTCAAAAAAAAAAAAATTGAGACTTTTTCAGGTCTTTCACTCAGATGCAGTTCTGACAGTCAGTCAGCAGATGACACTCTTTATTAAATGTTTCATAACACTGTGTGGATCATGAAGTTATTGTCACAAAGTTGTTCATTGTTTCATAAGGCCTCAGTTTCACCATCACTAGCTTCTACTAACTTTCATTCCTCTTCTCTCCAGAGCAAACCTCCACCTCTCCAGGTTCTCTTCCACCTGCTCCCTTCTCTTACTACTACTACTACTACTACTACTACTACTACTACTACTACTACTACGACATCATCATCAGCAAACATTGTACTTCATGGAATCTCCTTCCTGTCCTTGTAATATATTTGCTGACCGCAACATTCCTACTAGAGCAGATGAAGCTGTATGATTGTATTCTTAATGATGTAGATCACTTTTTGGTCATCTTAAAAGGTTACCGTCACAAAAAGCTGTGGCAGCAGCATGGAGGTCTTACACTCCCATGAAGAGGAGGAGTCCAGGAGAGCTGTTTAAAGGCTGCCCAATAACCTGCAGGTGGAGCAAATAGGGCACGTGAAAATGATCAGGGCAATTACTGCTGGAACATGTGCACAAACCTGAAAGACCACAGACTGGAGTTTTTAAAGCTGCTTTTCATTATTTTAATATTTTTAAAACATTTTTGAATAGTTTTCATCTTGTGGCGTTATATGAATTTTGTTCATATACATATAATAAAGATGAATGAATGTGTAATATTCAGCTCCATCTGTCAGATTTCAAAATACAAATAATTTCTATTTTATCAACCCTCTTCCAAAGCATATACTAGGACCTGCAGAATCCTTTATGTGTAATTAAAGTTTGAAATTGAAAACCTTTTGAGAATTATAGTGATCCAAGATGGCCGCCTACAGGGAGACGGACCATCTTCTTGTGTATAAAAAGACTTTTCTTAAGGTACAAAAAATAAAAGTTCCTGTAGAATGATTACATAGCAATGAAGTCAAAGTTAAGAATGTATGCTGTGTTAAATTTCAGAATTCACATTACTCAAAATTTTACAATCTGTACATTTAATTTAATTTTATATTTATTTCTCCGCCCCCTGGTGGAACCAGCGATGGATCCACTCCAGTTCGCCTACCAGCATGGCATTGGGGTGGAGGATGCGGTGATCTTCCTCCTTCACCGTTCTCTGTCCCACCTGGAGAAGCCCGGGAATATGGTGAGGATCATGTTCTTTGACTTCTCCAGTGCTTTCATCACCATCCAACCGATGATCCTGAAGGACAAGCTGCTGCGCGCAGGGGTGGACCAGCACCTGTCATCATGGATCCTGGACTACCTCACGAACCGGCCTCAGTTTGTGAGAACCCGGGACTGTGTTTCCGACACGATCATCAGTAGCACGGGGGTCCCCCAGGGAACGGTGCTGGCTCCCTTCCTGTTCACTCTTTATACTGCGGACTTCTCACACAACACAACACATTGCCATCTACAGAAGTTCTCTGATGACTCTGCGATCGTTGGTCTCATCTCCAAGGGAGATGAAGCTGAGTACAGAGGGCTTATCCAGGACTTTGTGGACTGGTGCCATCGGAACTGCCTCCAGATCAACGCAAGGAAAACTAAGGAGCTGGTGGTGGACTGCCGCAGGCATGGGCAGCCCCTCACAGCACCAGTAAATATACAGGGAACAGACATCGAGATGGTGACATCCTATAAGTACCTGGGTATTCATCTGAACAATAAACTAGACTGGTCACACAATACTGACGCACTCTACAAGAAGGGACAGCGCAGGCTGTTCCTGCTGAGGAGACTCAGGTCTTTTGGTGTACAAGGGGCGCTGCTGAAGTCATTCTATGACACGGTGGTGGCATCAGCCATCACTTTTGGAGTGGTCTGCTGGGGCAGTGGCGTTACTGCAGCCGATAGGAAGAGACTGAACAAACTGATTAAGAAAGCTAGCTCTGTCCTGGGGCAGCGCCTTGATCCGATGGAGGAGATAGGAGAGAGAAGGACGGTGGCTAAACTGTCATCTCTGCTGGAGTCCGAGTTCCACCCTATGCAGGACATACTGGATGCACTGAGGAGCTCATTTAGCAGCAGACTACATCATCCCAGGTGCACAACCGAGAGGTTTCGTAGGTCCTTCCTACCAACGGCTGTCAGACTGTACAACCTAAGCAGGGCTGCTCGCAGAGATAGCAAAAAGACGTAACAAACTAATAGTTTTTTTGAATGCAAAAGATGCAATAGACTTACACAATGGTCCTCTCCGGCATACAACTAGGAACATACCGGTCGCTATGGAGGGTGAGAATATGTATGGGCACATAATCATACCATGTAGGATAACTAAATAGACGGTTAGGCTGTTTCATCCCACCTAGCAACAATGCTCTGCACTGTGTGTGTTTATATATTTACATATTTATTCCACCTAGCTACAATGCTCAGCACTGGGTGTGTTTATATTTATATATCTATATATTTATTCCATCTAGCTACAATGCTCCGCACTGTGTTTTTATATATCTACATATTATTCCATCTAGCTACATTGCTCCGCACTGTGTGTGTTTATATACTTGCATATTTATTCCACCTAGCTGCAATGCTCCGTACTGTGGGTGTTTATATATTTACATATTTATTCCATCTAGCTACAATGCTCTGCACTGTGTGTTCATATATTCATATATTTATTCCATCCAGCTACAATGCTCTGCACTGTGTGTCTGTGTGTGTGTGTGTATATATATATTTTATAGTAATATGTACATATGTATATTAGCTGCTCTTGCTTGCTTGTTTTTTTTTTTCTTGCCTTCTGATTGTTGCTCTGAGTGTTGCTATCCCTGTGCTGTTGCAATCCTGGAATTTCCCCGTTGTGGGACTAATAAAGGCTTATCTTATCTTATCTTATCTTATTTTATTTATTGAATTTTACAAAGGCCAGTCTGTTGTAAAGTTGGTCAAGGGATGTTATGCTGCAAATGCAGCTGCCTTTTTTTTTCTTTAAATATGTAAAATGGCATTCACGTTTATAGCACTTTTTACTCATCTCTGGATGACCAAAGGTCTGTACAGATCCTGCTATCCACACATTCACACAGTGATGGCGGTGGAGCTGCCATGCACCGGTGCTGGCCTGACCAACCAGGAGCAGCTGGGGGTTCAGTGTCTTGCTCAAGGACACTTTGACACGCAGACTGCAGACAGAGCGGGAATCAAACCTCTCATCAGTAGTCGGCTCCATTACACCTGCACCACAGCCGCCCCCGTAACTGTAAAACTGTAACTGTAAAAACTACTTTTAGGTAAATCTTTAGGCTTTAATTCTCTTTTAAATTTGATGTATGCTGTAGTCAGTTTTATACATGTGTAATACCAAGGTCATGTGGAAGTTCACAGTTGAAAGTCAGTATATCATTCAATCAATCATCCATCCATCCATCCATCCATCTTCTACCACTTTTCCAGAGGTCCGGGTCACGGAGGCAGCAGTTCAAGCAGAGAAGCCCAGACTTCCCTCTCCCCAGCCACCTGCTCCAGCTCTTCAGAGGGGATACCAAGGCGTTCCCAGACGAGCTGGGAGACGTAGTCTCTCCACCGAGTCCTGGGTCTGCCCCGGGGTCTCCTCCCAGTGGGACGTGCCCGAAACACCTCAAGTGGGAGGCGTCCAGGAGGCATCCTAATCAGATGCCTATATCACCTCAACTGACTCCTTTCAATGTGGAGGAGCAGCGGTTCTACTCTGAGCCTCTCCCGGATGACTGAGCTCCTCACCCTTTCTCTGAGGGTGAGTCCAGCAATCCTATGGAGAAAGCTCATTTCAGCCGCTTGTATCTGCGATCTTGTTCTTTCGGTCATTACCCAAAGCTCGTGACCATAGGTGAGAGTAGAAACGTAGATTGACTGGAAAATCGACAGCTTTGCCTTAGAACTAAGCTCCCTCTTCACCACAACAGACCGGTACAACATCCACATCACTGCAGATGCTGCTCCAATCTGTCTGTCAATCTCTCATTCCATTTTCCCCTCACTCGTGAATAAGACCACAAGATACTTAAACTCCTCCACTTGGGGCAGGAGTCTGTCCCCAACCCAGAGAGGACAATCAACCTTTTTCCGGCTGAGGACCATGGACTCGGACTTGGAGGTGCTGATTTTCATCCCAGCCGCTTCACACTCAGTGGCAAACCGTCCCAGCAAGAACTGTAGGTCATTGCTGGATGAAGCCAGTAGGACAACATCATCTGCAAACAACAGAGATGAGATCCTGTGGTCACCAAGCATGACACTCTCCATTCCCTGGCTGCACCTAGAAATCCTGTCCATAAAAATTATGAACAGGATTGGTGACAAAGGGCAGCCCTGGCGGAGACCGACTCTCACTGGGAATGACTCCAACCCGAGTGTTGGCAATATGAACCAAACTCTCACAACGGCCATACAGAGACCGAATAGCTCGTAACAACAAGCCCGATACCCCATAATCCTGAAGCACCCCCCACAAAAAACCACGAGGGACGCGGTCAAATGCCTTCTCCAAGTCCACAAAACACATGTAAACTGGTTGGGCAAACTCCCACAAACCCTCGAGAATTCTTGAGAGGGTAAAGAGCTGGTCCGATGTGCCACGGCCAGGACAAAAACCACATTGCTCCTCCTGAATCCGAGGTTCGACCAACGGCTGGACTCTCCTCTCCAGTACCTTGGCATAGACCTTCCCAGGGAGGCTGAGGAGGGTGATCCCTCTAAAGTTGGAGCACGCCCTACGGTCCCCTTTTTTGAAGAGAGGAACCACCACCCCGGTTTGCCATGCCAAAGGCACTGCCCCCAAACTCCACGCAATGTTGCAGAGGCATGTCAACCATGACAACCCAACAACATCCAGGGCCTTGAGGTACTCAGGGCGAATCTCGTCCACTCCCAGGGCCTGGCCACCAAGGAGATTTTTAACCACCTTGGTGACCTCAGCCCCTGTGATAGGCGAGTCATCCCCCTCGTCCCCAAAGCCTGCTTCCTCTGTGGAAGGTGTATCAGTGGGATTGAGGAGATCCTCGAAGTATTCCTTCCACCGCCCGACGATATCCCCAGTCGAAGTCAACAGTGCCCCATCCGCACCATACACAGTGTGGACAGGGAGCTGCTTTCCCCTCCTGAGCCGCCGGACAGTTTGCCAGAATCTCTTCGAGGCTGACTGAAAGTCTTGTTCCATGGCCTCACCGAACTCCTCCCATACCCGTGTTTTTGCTTCAGCAACCACCCGAGCTGCACTCCGCTTGGCCTGACGGTACACCTCAGCTGCTTCGGGAGTCCCACAAGCCAACCAAGCTTGATAGGACTCCTTCTTCAGCTTAATGGCCCCCCCTCACCACTGGTGTCGACCACTTGGTTCGGTGGTTGCCACCACGAGATGCACCGACCACCTTGCGGCCGCAGCTCTGGGCCACCGCTTCAACAACAGAGGTGGAGAACATGGCCCATTCAGACTCCATGTCTCCAGACTCCGTCGGAATGTGGTTGAAGTTCTTCCGGAGGTGGGAGTTGAAGACCTCCCAGACAGGGGCCTCAGCCAGATGTTCCCAGCACACCCTCACTATATGTTTGGGTCTACCAGGTCTGAATGGCTTCCTCCCCTGCCATCGGATCCAACTCACCACCAGGTGGTGGTCAGTTGACAGCTCTGCACATCTCTTTAACCGGGTGTCCAAGACATACGGTCGCAGGTCTGATGACATGATAACAAAATCGATCATCGACCTGCGACCTAGGGTGTCCTGGTGCCAGGTACACATATGGACACCCTTATGCTTGAACATGGTGTTCATTATGGACAGACTGTGGTTAGCACAGAAGTCCAATAACTGAACACCACTCGGGTTCAGATCGGGCAGGCCGTTCCTCCCAATCACCCCCCTTCAGGTTTCACTGTCGTTGCCCACGTGCGCATTGAAGTCTCCCAGTAGGACAATGGAGTCTCCAAGAGGAGCACCCTCCAGCACCCCAGTCACAGACTCCAAAAAGGATGGGTACTCTGAAACATCATTTGGTGCATAGGCACAAATGATGGTCGGGACCTGTTTCTCAACCCGAAGGTGCAGGGAAGCAACCCTTTTGTCCACTGGGGAAAACTCTAATATAGAGCCAGCAAGGTGGGGGGATACAAGAATACCCACCCCTGCTCGTCGCCTCTCGCCTGGGGCAACTCCAGAAAAGGCCAAGCTCCAGCCCCTCTCCAGGAGACTGGTTCCGGAACCAGAGCTGTGTGTTGAGGTGAGGCGGACTATATCTTGCCGGTATCTCTCAACCTCGTACACCAGCTCAGGCTCCTTCCCCACCAGAGAGGTGACATTCCACGTACCAAAAGCCAGTTTAGGAAGCTTGGGATCAGTCCGCCAAGGTCTCCGCCTTTGACTGCCACCTAATCCACATAGCACCGGACCCCCATGATCCCTCCTGCAGGTGGTGAGCCCACTGGAGGGCGGACCCATGTAACTCCTTCGGGCTGAGCCCGGCCGGGTCCCATGGGTGGAAACCCGGCCACCAGACACTAGCCTTCGACCACCTCCCCCAGGCCTGGCTCCAGGGTGGGGCCCCGGTAACCCCATACCGGGCGGGGTACACTGAATCCTTGATATAGAATTTATCATGAGAGTCTGTTGGAATCATGAGAGTCTGTTGGATCGTTCTTAGTCTGGCCCTTCACCCAGGACCAGTTTGTCTTGGGTGACCCTATCAGAGGCAAATTGCCCCGGACAGCATAGCTCCTGGGATCACTGGGGCACGCATACCCCCCACCACGATAAGGTGATGATCCATGAGGGGGTTCAATCAATCAATCAAATTTTATTTCTAAAGCACTTTCAAAACAACTACAACTGATACAAAGTGCTGTACATCAGGAATAGATAAAACTAGAAAATCACTCATAGAGCGCATACCTCCACCAAGGCTCCTTCCATTTGTCATGGATCACCTCCAAAATGTAATGGGTTTGTGTGTAGGCCTAGAGCCACTTGTGGTGAAAATGGCATCAAAGTCTGTCCATCAGTTTTAGAGTATTTTTGCTAACACACTGTGAGAAGATAAGAGGCTTGGCTGAGGTATGCATTCTCAGATCATCACCAAAATATAATGGGTTCCTCTCTAACCCAAGAACCACCTCTGGTGAAAATTTCATCCAAATCCATCCAGTAGTTTTTGTGTAATCCTGCTGCACAAGTACAAACAAAGCCCTTGGTGGAGGTATGCACTCTCAGATCATCACCAAAATCTAATCATCTGTTCCCCGTGGCATTACACACCTTTCCTGAAAATTTCGTCAAAATCCGTTCATAACTTTTTAGCCACCAGCGTGGGTTATTTCGCCTGGGGGCACTAGGACTGCCACCACCATCATGCCTGCTGCAGAGGCCCCCGCAGCAGAGTGGGAGCCAGAGCTGGACCTCCTGGAGGCTGGGCCTGAGATGTCATTGCCAGAATTGATGGAGTCCTGGGTGGCAGTGGAGCTTGAGCTCAGGCAAGTGATCTCTCTTGTGTTTCTCATGTTTGTTTTGGACAGATGCTGTCTGGCTCTTGGTGAGGGGAGTCGGGTGCAGCCCTCAGCTGCATCTGAACTCACCTTGCCGGGCTCCGCCGTTGCTGGTGACCCTAACCACATTTCTTCTCCTAAACCTTCTCCTAGGGTCGCCGAAGAGGGTCCATCATCTATGGGTCCGGTCGAGTCCACAGATGACATCATGAGTCCAGCTCCTCCCGTCAAGGTTGTCATGGGTGCACAACACCAGCCCAGGGTACCTGTGATTGACCGCCTCCTGGCTTGGGTGCTCATGCGGGTTGGCTGGCCCACTGTCAAGGCAGCGCTGGCCCAGTCGGGGGCTACCATGGGTGCAACACTGGCCCAGTCGGGGTCCAACGTGGGTGCAACACTGGCCCAGTCGGGGTCCACCGCGGGTGCAGCCATAGCCCAGATGGGGTCCATCGTGGGTGCAACCATGTCCCAGACTGGGACCCCCGCGGGTGCGACAGTTATCCTTCCAGGAGCCAGCAAAGGCACTGTCCCCTCCTCTCCTCAGCCAGATGCCACTGAGGTCCTCTCCTCTTCCCTGCCGGACGCCGTCGTGGTCCTCTCCTCTTCCCTGCCAGACGCTGTCATGGTCCCCATCTCTCCACCACCAGATGTCGTCGGGGTTCCCCTCTTCCGGCCCGGCCCTCACCAGTGAGCCTCCCGGTGGGTAAGCCAGCTCCTGCTTCACCCCTCCGGCCCTTGTGGCTCAACACCACTGGACGACCGCCCGAAGGACTGAGTCTCTGGGTCGGGTGGCCCATCTCCTTTGGCAGGCCCCCGGACTCTATCCGTCGGGCTGTCTGCTGGTCCTGGGACTCTGGGCAGCCTCCTGAGCCACCATGCCTCTGAACTTGGGAAGGTTAATTGTTGTTTTTCTGTTGTGGGCCCTGAGGGGGTGTTTTTTGTTCCCTGCTGACCTGTTTCCCCTACCTCCCGCCCTGATTTGATGGTTGTTGTTCCTGCTGGGGGGAGAGGGGAGGGGCAGGTTTTCTCTTTTTTCTTTTGATGGTATGTCAGGTATCTAGAATCCACCCCTTGAGAGGGGGGCTCTGTCATGAACCGGGCCAGTTTGTCCTCCTGGCTCGGTTCCATGACTCTCCTTTGTGTGTCCTTTTTTATCATCTCTGTATTGTCTTGTTTGCCCTTGTCAGGTCATGTGTTATTTTGTATCATTTCTGTGTTATGTTGTTTTGGATTCTGGCTGACAGGCTGTCAGGCAGCATGTGGAAGTCTGCACTTGCACTGTTTGTGTATTTAGCCAGCTCATGTTCTTTGTTTCATTGCTGGATGAAAATGTATGTAAATGTTCACATGTACCTTTTTTGTGATAAAATATATTTGGACTTTATTCCTGCAGTAGTGTCTGTATTTGTTGTCTTTTTTATTATCTTCTTATCTATTTATCTTTATTTCTCCATAGAAATCCAGCAAAGGTTGACTAATTGGACTTGAAACACAAATTGCACAAAATTATTCCTCCCAAGGTTATAAGCCACGCTTTCCTCTCAAAGTAGAAGCATAAAATAGTGCAGGGTTTCTGCAGTAGTGAGGAAGTTAAATGGAAGACTTTTAAAACATTTTTATTAACACCTATTTAAATTTAAGATCTTACAATTGGGAAATAGTAACAAAGAAGTGTTCACATTGCAGTTAGAAATTTGGATTATTTATGTAACTCAGATTTTTTTTTTTTTATCAATTTTTGGGTTACTAGCCCAGTTTACATTAAGCTAATGGTCACGGACTTTTCCATAATTCATCTTGTCTCTAGATTATTAGGTTATTCAAGTATAATACCTGAAATTAGACATTAATGCCACAAGTAATACTGGCAATTTAACATGAGTCACAAATTTAGGAGAGAAAAACTGCATATCTGTTGGGGAAAAAAAATCCAAATTTACAAGGTAAAACTTTTGCATATTTATGTCAAAAAAAATCACAAATATATTAGCAAAAGTCCCAAATTTCTGTGAAAAACATTCAGAATTTACCAAAAAAAAGTAAAAAAAAAATATTTTAAGAGTCCTAAATTTATGTTTAAAAAAAACATAAAATTTCCCAAATTTAATTAAAAGAAAAACAACACGAATTTATGTGAAAAAAGTCCTCACTTTTAGGGATAAAAGTAAAAAACAAAAAAACAAAAACAATAAAAAGTCCTAAATTTGTTATTTTTAATTACATTAAAAAGTCAGAAATTTTATGAGAAAAAAGTTGCAAATTTGAATGCTGTTTGCTCCATTAATGTTACGCCTGAAAATAGCAACAAGCTATGACAAAGCTAGTGCTAAGTAACAGCTAGCAATGCTAACAACTAACACTGTGAAGTGGGTCTACTATCTGAACAGCCAGCTGGATGTAAAGTGGAAATGCTCTTATCTGAACACCCACAGCTGGATTTCAATCACTCGTATGCATCTGGACAGTTTGTGGCCCAGCAAGAATTAAACCAATTCATTGCCAGATATGCCATATCAACAGTAACTTTCCATCAGACAGCTGAGACTGTGAGCCACTGAAGTTAAAAAACATTTACTTGCTACCTGGATAAAGATGATTCAAAAATGGATTTGATCTCCAAAAGGCATTTGAGGGACTGGATCATTTCTGTCACAGCAGATGTTTGGACTGTGGATAACTGGATCACTGCACATTGGATTAATTCCATATCATAAAGGTAAGATAACATAGACAGCTTTGTGCAGTGTTGCCACTCTTTTTGAGTGATTCTCACTCTTTTTCCTCTCTCTCAATCCACAAATATCCTTTCTCGCTCCAAAATTAGGAAATTACTGCCAATATTGTATTGAATTGGATTGTATTTTTTTTCCCTCAATAAGAGCTCTCAAAGCAGGATAAAGCAGACTGGACATGTTCTAAAACTTACTCTGAGGTAAAAGAAAAAAAATAATTGTTTATGTGTACACCACATTCCAAATTATTATGCAAATGATATTTGTCTCTGGTTTTCCAAAATAGTCGATGCAAATGACAGTCGGTATAATTTTCAGTCATCAACCATGAGAATAGAATAGAATAGAATAGAACAGGCTTTATTGTCATTGTACAGTTGTACAGTACAACGAAATTGTGGGTGCTCCATGAGGCTACTGCACAATAAAGTAAGAGAGAAGGATTAGATAAAGCATGGTTACAGAGCACACAATTTTAGATAGATACTGTCATGTGAAAAAATTAGGACACCCTGTATCAGGCTGTGTGTTTTTTAACATACAGTATTTGGACATATGGATATTTAATATCAATGTTAAAAATACTGGGACATTCAAGCAATAAAACTAAACAATTAAAAAGGAATTAAAAACTTTTTTACAAATTTTCTGTAAAATGTAATTCTAAACAAATAGTGAGGAATAAATCAGGACACCCCCAACTTTTTTTTGGGACATTCCCACTTAAAATAGTTAAAATAAATGTTAAAAAATGCAAATAAAAACAAACACAAGGATAGACATAGATATGTGAACATTTCTTAATAAAGAACTGAATATTTAAAAGGGTGTCCAAATTTTTTCACGACTGTAGACAGACAGACAGACAGACAGATAGATAGATAGATAGATAGATAGATAGATAGATAGATAGATAGATAGATAGATAGATGTACTTTATTGATCCCAAACTGGGAAATTACAGTGTAACAACAGCATGACAGTAGACAACCAAACGACAGAAACACACGCATGACAGACAAAGGGATTACCCATGGAAAGTAAAACTATCACTACTATAAAAGCCTATATACATCATAGCTGAATAGATGGTGACCTGTGTAAACACATGAATCATATCCACTGCACAATGCAGGACTATCAGGAGCAGAGTGAAATGTGAGGTACCAGTTAGACTGTAAGGAGCAGTATGGCAGTATAGTGATGACCAGAATACAACATCATAGTGAGTTATTGTACAGTGAAATGGCATGTGGCAGAAAAGATTTCCTGTACCTGGTCGTTCGAAAGCGAAGCTGTAGTAGTCTACTGGAGAAAGTGCTCCTCTGTTTGTCCAGTGTGTGATGGAGGGGGTGGTCAGGATTGTCCATGATGGATTGCAGTTTATTTAGTATTCTCCTCTCCATCACTGTGTTAAAAGTGTCTGGCCTGAGAACAAATTCAGTGGGGCAAAAAAATTATTTAGTCAGCCACCAATTGTGCAAGTTCTCCCACTTAAAAGATGACAGAGGTCTCCAATTTTCATCATAGGTATACCTCAACTATGAGAGACAAAATGAGAAAAAAAAATCCAGAAAATCACATTGAAGGATTTTTAATGAATTAATTGGTAAATTCCTCGGTAAAATAAGTATTTGGTCAATAACAAAAGTTCATCTCAGTACTTTGTTATATACCCTTTGTTGGCAATGACAGAGGTCAAACATTTTCTGTAAGTCTTCACAAGGTTTTCACACACTGTTGCTGGTATTTTGGCCCATTCCTCCATGCAGATCTCCTCTAGAGCAGTGATGTTTTGGGGCTGTCGCTGGGCAACACGGACTTTCAACTCCCTCCAAAGATTTTCTATGAGGTTGAGATCTGGAGACTGGCTAGGCCACTCCAGGACCTTGAAAGGCTTCTTATGAAGCCACTCCTTCGTTGCCCGGGCGGTGTGTTTGGGATCATTGTCATGCTGAAAGACCCAGCCACGTTTCATCTTCAATACCCTTGCTGATGGAAGGAGGTTTTCACTCAAAATCTCACAATACATGGCCCCATTCATTCTTTCCTTTACACAGATCAGTCGTCCTGGTCCCTTTGCAGAAAAACAACCCCAAAGCATAATGTTTCCACCCCCATGCTTCACAGTAGGTATGGCGTTCTTTGGCTGCAACTCAGCATTCTTTCTCCTCCAAACACAACAAGATGAGTTTTTACCAAAAAGTTCTATTTTGGTTTCATCTGACCATATGACATTCTCCCAATCCTCTTCTGGATCATCCAAATGCTCTCTAGCAAACTTCAGACGGGCCTGGACATGTACTGGCTTAAGCAGGGGGACACGTCTGGCACTGCAAGATTTGAGTCCCTGGCGGCGTAGTGTGTTACTGATGGTAGCCTTTGTTACTTTGGTCCCAGCTCTCTGCAGGTCATTCAATAGGTCCCCCCGTGTGGTTCTGGGATTTTTGCTCACCGTCCTCTTGATCATTTTGACCCCACGGGGTGAGATCTTGCGTGGAGCCCCAGATGGAGGGAGATTATCAGTGGTCTTGTATGTCTTCCATTTTCTAATAATTGCTCCAACAGTTGATTTCTTCACACCAAGCTGCTTACCTATTGCAGATTCAGCTTACTTAGATTAAAAAGTGTTCCTTTAATCTGAGTAAGCTGGACTAGCCTGCCACAATTTCGATATCCAGCTTATTTTTTCCCATTAAAATCTGATGTGTTTTCAAAGTGTTTCCTTTATTTTTTTGAGCAGTATATATATATATATATATATATATACAGGTATGGTAGTAGCTTCACGGATGGAACTGGTACAGTACATGAGAGTCTGGAGTGCAGAACACACGATTCAATAAAATGGCCCAAGGATTATGGAAAATATAAAAAGGAACGGTAGTGGTTTCACGGATGGGTACATGAAAGTGCAGAGTGCAAAGACAGGTGTGTTATTATGATAATTAAAAAGGTCCCCAGTTCTGAGTATGTGAGCGTTTGGAGGGAGGGGGCTGGGGCCTCTGACTGTTTGCAGTTCGGATGGCCCAGGAGAAGAAAATGTTTGTCAGTCTGGAGGTGTGGGCCCTGGTTGATCTGAACCGTCGAACAGAAGGGAGCAGGTCAAACAGGTGGTGGGCAGGATGTGAAGGGTCTCCTGTGATGGCCTTGATCCAGAAGGATCTGGAGATGTCCTCCAGGGAGGGCAGAGGGTCGCCAATGATTTTTTGGGTGATGTTGATGACCCTCTGCACAGCCTTCCTGTTCTCGGCAATGGAGTCGGCATACAACACACCCAGACAGTAGGTGAGCACGCTCTTCACTGAGCAGCAATAGAAGGCCAGCAGCAGCTTCTGACCCAGGTTGTTCTTCCTCAGGACAAGGAGGAGTGCAGCTGCTGCCAGACTTTCTTCACTAGGGCCTTGGTGTTGACAGTCCAGGAGAGGTCAGAGGAAATGTGGGTGCCAAGGAACTTGAAGGTGGGAAGTTTTCATGCGGTTGCCATTTAATCATTTTTTTTTAATCACCCTTTATTGTCATTCAATCCATACAGCCAATCATGTACAATAGAATGAAATTGCGTTTCTCTTATCTACAGTGTTACTCACACACACACCCATATATAGAATCAGAGGGCCGCTGCCATGCAAGGCGCCGCCACAGATTTCCCTCCTCCATTCCATTATTGCTGAGCACCAAGCTGGACGGCAGGAAGTTCCGCTTTTATATGGTCTTCGGCATGACCCAGCCGGGATTTGAACCCCTGCCTCCCGGGTGTGGGGCGGATGCTGTACCAACTGAGCCACCACTCCGGTATGAGGAGGGGGGGTGGTCCTGACTGTTCTTCCTGAAGTCCATTATGAGTTCTTTGGTTTTTTTGGGACATTCAGTTTCAAGTTGTTTGCTTGACACCACAGCAGCAGATTCTCTACCTCTGCCCTGTATGCCTTCTCATTGTCGTCAGTGATGAGCCCAACCAAGGTGGTATTGTTTGCATACTTCACGATGACGGTGGTTGGGTGGATTGCAATACAGTCAAACGTGTACAGGGAGTACAGTAGTGGGCTTAGCATGCAGCCCTGGGGGGAACCAGTCATAAGAGACAGTACGGAGGAGTGGTGGGGGCCAAGTCTGACTATTTGTGGGTGGTTGGGGAGAAAGTTTGGGGGTGGGGGGTGGAGGATGCTCAAACCGGGCAAAGAAGCTGTTAAGCTTCTCTGCCAGTGTGATGCTGCTGTCTGATGTTGGGGAGCACAGGCCCCTGTAGTTGGTGAGGGCCTGGATGCCTCTCCACATCTGTCGGGGGTTGTTGTCTGTAAGGAAGCCCTCCACCTTCCTCCTATAGGCATTCTTGGTGTGTTTTATCCCTCTCCTCAGTTTGGCTCTGGCAGTGCTGTACAAAGAGCTGTCTCTCTGCCTGAAGGCTGAGTTGTCTGCTCTGATCAGAGTCTGTACTTCACTGGTCATCAAGGGTTTCCAGTTTGGAAAGACCCAAATGTGTTTGGTGACTCACATTTTCTACACAGCATTTTAATGTAGAAAAGGACAGACTCGGTGTGGGAGTCCAGGTCCTGCTGTTCAAAGATGTTCCAATCTGTTCAGGCAAAGCAGTCCTGTAGCTGGAGGAGAGCATTTTCAGGCCAGGTTTTAATTGTTTGTTTGGTTGGGGGGAACTCTTCCGCAGGGGAGTGTAAGCAGGTATTCGACACAGGGAGAGATGGTCTGATTGTACATGGTGGGGGAGGGGGTGGTTCTGTAGGTGTGCTTAATGTTGCTGTAAACATGATCCAGTGTTTTTTCCCCTCTTGTGGGACATTTAACATGTTGGTGGAATTTGGGGAGTACAGTCTTTAACCATGCTTTGTTAAAAGTCCCTGCAATAATGTGGACTGCATCAGGATGATCTTTCGGTTGCCTGCTAATGATGCGCTGTAGGTGGCTGAGTGATAAGCTAACGCTAGCGTCTCAGGAATACGTGGATGCAGCCATAATTTGGTCACAGTCAGAATACAACAGTCCTGGACGTAGCGACTGTAGGCAATCTCTGATCGCAGCTCATCCATTTTGCTGACGAGGGACCTGGCATTGGTGAGAAAACTTGAAAGTAATGGTGGTTTGGTGTGTTGTTTGCGCAGCTGGGCTCAGAAGCCAGCCCTGCAGACTTGTTTCTTCTTTCTTTCTTGGAGTCATTTGCGCCTCTTGCTGGTCCTGATAACAATCCACAGAGCGCCTAGAGATCTGGCGATCTCCACAGGGATGTGGTATTGATTGTTGGAATAAGCACTGGGGATGTTGGAGTTAAGTTGCGGGGCAAATGCCTAGAAGTTCCTGGCAATGGTAGATAATTAGTCAGTTGCAGGACGAGGACAAAAAAAAGGCAGAAACAACAAAAAAGGAGCACAGTAGTCTGGAGCATCTTGCCTCAGCATGCGGACGTGCAGCCATCTTGGTTAAAAAAAAAACCTCATTACCACAACTTACTGGATTAAAATGACCTTTTTATATCATTTTACATAACTGAATAACATGACTTTGAATGACCATTTCTAAGCAGAGCTGCAAAAAACCCATAAATTTTTAACTTTTTCCCCCAAATTTGTGACTTTTTTCTCAAAAATTTAGATTTTTTCTCGTAAATTTGCAAGTGAAATTTTGATTCTTTGCAATTAAATTGTAATTTGTGACTTTTCTAATTTTTAAATTGGCATCTTTTATCATATCTACCTTTATTCTTGCAAATTTATATCTAAGACTACAGTTACGAATGGCTGAAAAGACTGTATAAATGATTTTTGCACTATTTCATATGGCCTTCTTAAGGCACCCGTAGGAGAATCCAGCATTTGTAGACCGTTCGTAAGTTTGTGGCCAAGTCAATAGTCTTGTCCAAGATTTCTACAAATGCCCCATGAATACCCCTCATCATAGGGCGGCCATACGAATGCCATAGGAACAATGTAAGAACTGTGCAAAATGTTGGCCGTAAGTATGCTTCAAGAACAAATAGGTGTTTCAGAGGAAACGCCGTATGAATCCCTGTTTGTTTGGAGATTTGTACAGCGTACGTAAGGTGGTAGTGAGGCACTCATAAGGCTTGTAGTGATTTTTGTGCCAACAAAATCTGCCAAAAGCCATAAGGTCTTTCTACCAACAACTGGAGAATGCTGTGAGTTGTACACAGGGGTGCCATACGGCCACCTTACAACAAGAAAAATTTGTAAGATGGCAGTAAATATGCTGTAGGAAGATGCCAAGGCACCCTTACCTTACCGGAGTGGTGGCCTAGTTGGTAGAGCATCTGCCCCACACCTGGGAGGCCGGGGTTCGAATCCCGACTGGGTCATGCCATCATCATCATCATAGCAGTCTGTCGGGGGTGATAATAACTGTTTCATTTAGGTCTGATCAGATTCCGCCACGCAGCTCTGTCCATTGCCTTCCGCTGCCAGGAACTCCTGACCGTGTTAACCTGGGCGACATCTGAGCCGGTATGAGTTGCTTTCTGACTGACCGTTTCATGAAACTGCTTGCAAAATATTTGAGTACTGCTAGCTTTTGCTGGACTAGTGACAAATTCTTGGCAGATAGAGGTATAATCAGTGGCAAGGACAGGCCAAGACAAACTGACTCCAGTATCTGTTGCAGTGACTGACCAGATGATAGGTTTGTTCATCTCTGCTCTTTGTGAAGTGCATGTCACGATGCATCGACTGGCAAAAGTCCACTACAGACCTTGCGACAGATGTGCTTATTTGCCAGGATGTCCAGTCTCACCCTGTGTAACTGGGAGTGGTCCACCACAGACCTGTGACAGATATTGTTTTTAGTTCTGCCAGGATGCCCAGTTTCACCCTCCACAGCCTTGGAAGGGCAGGGTTGCCGGTTGAGTCACCAACGGCCCGACCTATGAGATAGGTAGTACCGGTTTTCATGGTTATCTGGTAGCAAGCAGACCAATGCCTGACATGACAGACTTTTTATGTGGTCATGCCAAAGACCATGTAAAAAGTGGAACTTCTTGCAGTCCAGCTTGGTGCTCAGCAATAATGGAACGGAGGAGAGAACTCTGTGGCAGCGCCTTGCATGGCAGCAACCCCTCTGATTCTAGATGTGATTAACATTGTAGATAAGAGAAATGTAATTTTGTTCTACTGTACATGATTAGCTGTATGGATTGAATGACAATAAAGTTGGCTTTACCTTTACAAAGAATGTAAGAACTCTAGGGCCACTGTATGACAGAAAAGCATCTCATTTCTTAAGAATGCCTCAAGTTGTTCTTCTGAATTGAACGACAGCCATAAGAAACTATGCCTCCCTCCACAAATGTTTGTAAACTCCAGAATTTGTAGGAACTGGCAGATTCTTACGAACCCATTGCTCATAAGAATGTTTGTAACCTTAGCTTAATTTACATTTATACATTTGTACCCTAAATTGGTGAAAAACCCCCACCCCTCTTGTTAAAAACTAACAAATCACCTACAGCCTGCATCTCCCAGTGAGCCATGCTGGGCCTGGATGAGACTATGACTCCCTACCTTCCCATACTGCTGGAAGACAAAAACTAAAATGCAGTATGGATACTAGGATCTGGACCAAGTGTAGAAATTGTGACAGACTCAAGACGATTCATCTCCTGGACCGCACCCAGGTGTGACAGCAGCTTTCACACTTAAAAAGGAATGTATCAAATTCTCAGGGCGAACAGACCCAGGTTCAGTCAGTCTGAGTGTGAAAACGCCCTGAGAGACCCCTCACACCTACAGTTTATTTTCCTGGAAGAGCTTGCTCATTACATCTCTGCATTTGATTCCTTCTCTCTATCGCTCACTATCCAAGGGTTGAAGAACTTGCTATAAAGGTAGAGATTCATATGAGATTGTCATTTTTTTTCATGCTCATCAATTAGGAGAATATAAAAAAGCAGTGTTTGAAATGAAACCAGCATTTTCTCTCTATATCAGACTATCCACTATATAGATACAAGGCCACCTACACAATATTTTTGTAACATCCCACTGCAAATCCATAAAGGCTCCTCCTGTTTCCAGCTATACTCTTCTTTTCTACAAGATTCTGAAGAGAATCTATGAGGTCAAACACTGATGGTGGACCTGACTGCCTGGTTCCAATCTCTGTTCTGCAGTGCTAGAAAACTGCAGTTCCTCATCTGGACGTGTCTGGCTTTCAGCCCACGCAGCATGTCCATGTGGGTCCCACCAAAAGGTAAACCTGGGCTTTCTTATGGATCCCATGTGGGTTTGTCCACATGGGCTTTACCTGTGGTGCAGGTGAGCAGGTAATCTCTTTACCTGCTTTAAACCCACTGGCCCCTACATGAGTTTAATGTGGGTGAGCAGGTTTCAGTGCCACAGGCAACATTATGCAAAAAAGTCACAAATTTATGAGAAAAAAAGTGAAAATTTATAAGAAAAACAAGTGACAAATTTATAAAGTAGAAAATTTATGAGAAAAAAAGACAAATTTATGAGAGTGACAATTTAGGAGAAAAAAGTTGTAAATGTATCTGCCTTATTCCTTGCCCCATGATGCCTTGTGTGAATTATGGGTGCAACTTCCGGTGCTAGTTTAGAACGTGTGGTTGTTACTGATACGGGACACTTTTCCTTGTTAAAAAACAATGACTTTGGCATCAAAAACAAAGGAACACGGCCTTTTTCACCTCAAAAAGAGTAATATAATCATACCACTTCCCACAACTATGGAGGGATGGGAAGATGACCTTCAGAAATGGCCTGGCAGACTGTAGCTCCGTTAGTTAGCTCCGCTGCTAACATGCTAGTGCTGTAAACAGATAAAAGCTGAGATATATCAATGTCTCCACTGCAATAAAGTTGGATGCATTTTGGTAAAAGATGTTGGACATAATCAAATTTACCTCAAAGCAGACGTAGAATCTAGTCAGAGCCACAAAGAAACACAACAGTGTGCTTGGCTGTCATGGTAAAGACAGCCAGCTGCAGCTGTTTGTTCTCCCCGACATTAAAATGCTCATGCTGCTGTCATGCCCTGAATGCCTGTTATTTAACTTTACACGTACAGACCTTTTCTGACAATTGTTCAGAAGATCATTTAAAAATTAATGCATGCTGAAGCTGCTAAAATCAAATCCATATCGTTCCAAGGCAGTGCAATGAATGCAAAAAATCCCCCAAAACTATTTGATATCGACTTCAGCTGAAACCGGATCTCATGCCCATAATGGTTCCTACAGCAGCGCTCTCAGGAATAAGGTGGATAAGAAAATAGATGTAAAATTACTTGAAAAGAATTACAAACCTACAAGAAAAAAATAGCAAATTTACTAGAAAAAAGTCACAAATTTATGAGGAAAAATGAGAAAAAGTTACAAATTAACAAAAAAAGTATACTGCTCAAAAAAATAAGGGGAACACTTTGAAAACACATCAGATTTTAATGGGAAAAATAAGCTGGATATCGAAATTGTGGCAGGCTAGTCCAGCTTACTCAGATTAAAGGAGCACTTTTTAATCTGAGTAAGCTGGACTAGCCAGACTGTGGCTAGTCCAAACTGTGCCAAACTGTGCCAAATGGCACAGTTTGGCACAGTTTGGAAAAACGTCTATAACTTTTGAATGCTTCAACATAGAAGCTTCATCTTGGGCTCTAATGAAAGGTGACACTTAGATAGCCCAAACTGTTTGGAAAAACGTCTAGAACTTTTGAATGCTTCAACATAGAAGCTTCACCTTGGGCTCTAATGAAAGGTGACACTCAGGGCTATCTTGTTAGCTATCCAGAAACACTGTCAGTAGTAATGACACAGAGAAAATGAAGTTTCAATTCTAAACACGCTTTACTGAACAAAAATGTCAATATACAAAACATACTATTTACAAACAACAAATTCAATTCAATTCAATTCAACTTTATTTATATAGCGCCATTTCACAACAACAGTCATCTCATAGCACTATCAACTGTAGGGGGAACCCCCACAGTTGCAGAAAGACCCCAGCAATCAGGCGATCCCCTGTGAACAAGCACTTGGCGATGGGATATTTTACAAGTTGACAGCAATACCCTCTCAATCAGATATAATTTTCTAATCCTACTCATCATCATACTGATTCCTAGAAAATGTGTCAAGATTTTGCTGAGGCGGTCATGCATATCCATGCCTCTCTTCTGCTCATTGGCCTCTTCTGCTGCTGGGCTGCTGAGGTGAAGGGCCCAGCTGATCAGGAGAAACTTTGTCCTGGTCATTACACTCTTGGGGAAAGGAAGGCTGTACAGGTGTCCCCCTCGCCTGTAATCACTGAAGGATTTGCACTTGATTATACCCATGTAAATAATCAGGCCAAAAAATGAAAGCAGGTCGGAACGTGTGAGGTCAATCCAGGGGCTGGTGGGTGTGTTGTAGTGTGTAGAGCCATGTAGGCTGGTGTTCTCAACAATGTGGTCTAGCCCAGATGGAGTGAAAAATAACTCAAACAACTGAACAGGGGTGTATGAAGCTGTTGTAATTAGCTGAGGTCCAGGTGGATTTTTAGGACGAAAAATGGGCTGTGGTGGAATGATGTCAGGGGTGTCGGAATCATGCCACCTCTCCTCAGCTGATGAAGGGCTGGCCGATGTCCCAGGCTGAGGGCTGCCATCACCACTCTCGCCTCCTCTTCCTCTCCTGCTACCTCCTCTTCCTCTCCCTCTTCCTCTCCTTCCTCTTCCTCTCCCCAGTGGTGTCCCTCTTTTTGGGGTAGGGGTTTCCTCTTCTGACGAGCTCGCCTGCAGCTCCCTTCTTCTGCGCTTGCTGGCAGAGTGCTCGTCTGGCACCCACTCCTCACCAGAGTCTTCATCTGAAGTTTGTCTATTATGTGAAAATAAAGTCATTTACAAAGTTCAATTTTTATTTTTCACTATTCTCCTATTTTCCCAGAGTTCACATACACAGCACAGTTCCTGTTTTTTTGTTTTTTTTTTTGGGGGGGGGGGGGTTGTTTTTTTTTTTTACAAGAAAAAATAGCCTAAAGTGCAATAAAAATTATACTAAAACATTATTACATTTCTAGAGGGTAACAAACAACCCACTGGGAGGAGACCCCGGGGCAGACCCAGGACTCGGTGGACAGACTATGTCTCCCAGCTGGTCTGGGAACGCCTTGGTATCCTCTCTGGAGAGCTGGAGCAGGTGGCTGGGGAGAGGGAAGTCTGGGCTTCTCTGCTTGAACTGCTGCCTCCGCGACTCGGACCTCTGGAAAAGCGGTAGAAGATGGATGGATGGATGGATGGATAACAAACAACCCCCCCCCCACACACACACACACACAAAAACATGCTACGTAAAAAATGTGTGGCCTTTTTTACAAGAAAAAATTGCCTACAGTGCAATAAAAATTATGCTAAAATATCTATCTGCAATGCAGAGGATAACACCCCCCCCCCCGCCCTGCCACAGAGGAACTCTGCACACCAAAAAACTTGTGGCCGTGACGCACCGTTGGAATTACCTATCGGTCAAAAGTGATTTTTATTACTATTTTCATCACAGGCTCTCCCATCACCACTGCTGATTCCTTCCGATTCCTAGGCACTACCATCACCAGGGACCTCAAGTGGGAGCCAACCATCAGCTCCCTCATCAAAAAGGCCCAGCAGAGGATGTTCTTCCTGCGGCAGCTGAGGAAGCTCAAGCTACCCACCAAGATGTTAGTGCAGTTCTACACAGCCATCATCGAGTCCATCCTCACCACCTCCATAACCGTGTGGTACGCAGGAGCCACTGCCAGGGACAGACTAAGGCTGCAGCGCGTCGTGCGCACTGCTGAGAAGGTGATCGGCTGCAAGCTCCCATCTCTCCAGGATCTGTACATCTCCAGGACCCGGAGGCGTGCTGGCCGGATCATAGCCGATCCCTCACACCCTGGTCACATACTGTTTGCCCCTCTCCCCTCAGGTAGAAGACTTTGGTCCATCCAGACTAAAACCTCCCGTCACATGAACAGCTTCTTCCCCTCTGCCATCAGACTGCTGAACACTAAGTGACTTACTGACTCTCGTGCACTATGTACAGCAGCTCAACCAGACTCATGTCAATCATCACTGTTTTCTTCCTGCATTACCGACTGCACTATATGGTTCTCCACATTATCTGCTGCTCGCTAATATATTTAAACTGCTGACTAGTATTACTCACTTATTCTACACTTTATTGCATGTATAGTTTATTTCTTTTATTTTATCATGTTTAATGTTGCAGCATTGCACCGAGACAAATTCCTAGTTTGTGTACTACAAGAACAATGGCAATAAATCTGATTCTGATTCTGATTCTGATCGATAAAGGAATAATTTAGCTTATAACACTTACCTGTCCACAACAGCAGCAAGTTCCTCATTGTCAGACGAACATGAAGCTGGTCCGGTTGTAACGGACTCGTGCTTCTGGTCACCCAACCCGGTCAAAACATCTCCGCTTCCACGCTTGCAGTTTTGGCGAACCATTTTTCCAAACAAATAATCCAAAAAAGACTGGCTGATGCTACCGTTCCGCACAGGTCTCAATGCCAGTCACCCAGCGGCTTAGGCAAAAGAGATTTTATGCAGGTAGACGCACGTCAACTGTCAAATTTCTCTGCTTCAATTGGCTAGTATTCGCAGCCGTTGGTAGGCAGGTCCTTCTTGCTAGGTTTTCAGTCATTGGTTCTTCAAGGTTTCAGAAACCCAATTCAAGGCTCTTAGTAGAGGTCAATCAAATCTAAACCTGACATAGTGCACGGCTCAGGAGACACACATGCAGGCTCAGAGTAGCTCAAATAGCTTTATTAACAACAAGGGTGTATGAATGTGTGTCTGCGAGATGTAAATGTATTGGTGGTGGCGTCTGCTTCGGGCACGGAGGCAGGAGACCGTACAGCCGGACAACCCTATGGGAGAAGCACAGGGAGAAGGGTGACGGGCACACACCAACACAGAGGATGTTAAAGTGGAGATGAGCTTACTTGAAGTGAGTAGGTGGCTGGCACAGCAAGGACGAGGTCCGGTAGACAGCAACCTGGAGAGCCCGGTGCAGCAGCGAGTGAATGGAGACGGAGAGGAAAGGTCCGCCGCCGGGAAATCCACCTGTGCACAGGGGAGCAGACTTGAAGGGGAAAAGGTAAGGGCTTCTTACCGATATGATGGCTGAAGAGGTAGAAGTTACTCATAGCAGTAGTGATGAGCGAAGTCTGACGGCTTCAGGCCGAAGCCCAGGGCGAGGCAGCTTAAATCCCTCGCCGCTGATGATGTGCAGGTGTGCGTGCAGCTGGCGCCGCTGATGAGCGGCGAGGCGTGACAGTACTCCCCCCTCTAGCAGCGCCTCCTGGCGATGGTTTCTCCGGGTGCGCTCGGTGGAACTCAGTAATGAGGGATGGGTCCAACACAAATGACGAGGGTACCCACTGCCGATGTTCAGGCCCATAGCCCTCCCAGTCCACCAAGTACTGCAACCCACGACCCCGGCACCGGGAGTCCAGGATGGAGGAGACAGGCCAGGCCGGATGGCCATCAATCATCCGGGGCGCGGGTTTCGCAGCAGGAGGAGGGCAAAGGGGGTCGGAGACTGCCAGCTTCACCTTGGATACGTGGAAGGTGGGATGGATGCGGAGGGAGGGGGGAATAGCTACACGCACAGCCACCGGGTTGATAATCCTGGTGATGGGAAATGGGCCCATAAAACGCTGTGCCAGCTTCCTCCTCTCGCCCTTTAAAATTACGTCCTGGGTCGACACATAGACACGCTGACCAACTCGGTACACTGGGGCAGGTCTTCTGTGCCGGTCCGCCACGGCTCTGTTGCGCTCCGCCATGCATAAAAGCGCATTGCGCGCTGACGCCCAGATGGAACGAAACTGCCTGAGATGCGCCCGAACTGAGGGAACAGTTACCTCACTCTCCTGCGCTGGGAACAGCGGGGGGTCGTAGCCCAGGGACGCCTTAAAGGGGGACATCCCTGTAGCAGAAGAGCGACCGGTGTTGTGGGCGTATTCAACCCAGGCGAGGTGGTTACTCCAGGACGTAGGTTTGGACGCCGTGATGCAGCGGAGCGCAGCCTCCAGCTCCTGGTTGGTCCGCTCACACTGCCCGTTGGTTTGGGGGTGATGGCCGGAGGAGAGGCTCACCTTGGCTCCCAGGGCATTGCAGAATGACCTCCAAACCTCTGAGGAAAATTGGGGGCCCCGGTCCGAGACCACGTCCACCGGAATCCCGTGCAGCCTGACCACGTGCTGGATTAGGAGGTCCGCCGTCTCCAGGGCAGATGGAAGACCCCGTAGCGGGACGAAGTGCGCCGCCTTGGAGAAGCGGTCTACGATGGTCAGGACGGTGTCGAAGGTGTTTGAGACTGGGAGTCTGGTGACGAAATCCAGGGCGATATGCGACCAGGGCCTGCCAGGGACGGGCAGAGGCTGGAGCAAACCCGCTGGAGGGGCATTACTTGACTTGCTGGTGGCACATACTGGGCAGGCCGGGCGTAGCGGGCAGCGTCCCCTCGCAGGCCCGGCCACCAGAAGGACCGTTGAAGGAGGTCGATCATCCGGGAGGAACCAGGGTGGCAGGTGAGCTTGGACGTATGCAACCAGTGGATGACCTCCCCCCGAACCGTGGATGGGACGAATAGCCTCCCCTCCGGTCCGCCGCCAGGGTCAGGTTCCACTTCCTGCGCCTTCCGGATCTTGCTTTCTATGTCCCAGGTGACGGCTCCCACGACGCACGACCTGGGTAGGATGGTGTGGACCGTGTCCTCAGACTCCTCAGGGGCAAATTGCCTAGAGAGGGCATCGGGCAGGCCGTTCTTGGAGCCAGGCCTGAAGGTGATATTGAAGCAGAACCTGGCAAAGAACAAGGACCAGCGCGCCTGGCGGGCGTTCAGACGCTTGGCAGATCTCAGGTACTCCAAGTTCTTGTGGTCAGTCAGAACCACGAATGGCAGGTCCGCCCCCTCTAGCCAGTGACGCCACTCCTGCAGCACGAGCTTGATGGCGAGGAGCTCTCTGTCCCCCACGTCGTAATTCCGTTCCGCCGGGGACAAGCGCCGAGAGAAGAAAGCGCAGGGCCGTTTGACTCCGTCATCTGGCGACCGCTGGGATAGAACCGCCCCCACTCCTGTGTCCGAAGCGTCCACTTCCACGATGCACTGCAGCGCTGGGTTGACTTGGCTAAGGACCCAGGAGGAGGAGAACTCCGCCTTCAGTGCCTGAAAAGCAGCCGCGGCCTCTTCGGTCCACCGGAACGGGACCTTAGGGGACGTGAGGCGGGTCAGCGGGCCGACGGTGGTGCCAAAATTAGGGACGAAGCGGCGGTAGAAATTTGCAAACCCGATGAACTGTTGCACCTGTTTTCTTGATGCAGGTGTGGGCCATTCCACCACCGCCTTCACCTTCACTGGGTCCGGAAGCACCTGGTCGTGGGAGATGATGAACCCGAGGAAGGATGTCTTCTTAGCGTAGAATTCGCATTTTTCGGCCTTCACGTACAACCGGTTCTCCAGTAGTCTTTGGAGGACCTGCCTCACATGGACCCGGTGCTCGTCCCTGGACTTGGAGAAGATGAGGATGTCATCCAGGTAGACGAACACAAAAAGGCCAATGAAATCCCGGAGGACGTCATTTATTAGGCGCTGAAAGACGGCTGGAGCGTTGGTCAACCCGAACGGCATCACCAGGTACTCGAAGTGGCCGTTCGGGGTACGGAAGGCTGTCTTCCACTCATCTCCCTCCCGGATCCGGACGAGGTGGTATGCGCTGCGTAGATCCAGCTTGGTGAACCAAGTCGCCCCCTGGAGGGAGTGAAAGGCGGTGTCCATGAGGGGCAGGGTGTAGCGATCCTTCTCCGTAATGTCATTTAGGGCGCGATAGTCAATGCAAGGACGGAGGGAACCGTCCTTCTTGCCCACGAAGAAGAATCCTGCCCCCAATGATGATGACGAGGGTCGGATGATCCCAGCACTCAGCGACTCCTTGAGACAGGCGTTCATGGTCTCCTTCTCCGGCGCCGACAGGCTGTAGAGTCGCCCAGAGGGTAAGGGTGCCCCCTGGCGGATGTTTATTGCACAGTCGTAGGGTCTGTGTGGAGGAAGAGACATCGCCTTGGACTTGCTGAATACCATACCCAGGTCGTGAAATTCTGATGGCACCAGGGATAGGTCCGGGGGCGCAGCGTCCGTAGGTGTTGGGGAAGAGGACGGAGAACAGGCAGCGGACTGTAAACAGGTGCTCATACAAAATGTGCTCCATGCCGACACCCTGGCGGACTTCCAATCCAAGACGGGATTGTGGAGACATAGCCAGGGGTACCCCAGGATGACGGGCGACACAGAGTTGGGGAGGACGTAGAAAGTCATCTCCTCCCGGTGGTTCCCAGAGATGATAACAGGAACGGGGATGGTCTGATGTGTTACTCTCCCCAGGGAGACACGAGAGAGGTTGACCAGGGAGAGAGGAGTTCTAAGTGCCTGGCAGCGGATGCCCAATCGGGTTGCCAGGCTTTGTGAAATAAAACTGCCCTCCGCGCCCGAATCCACCAGTGCGTGAGTGAGATGCCCCGTGGAGTTGTGGCAAAATCGGATGGGCAGCTTCAATTGGGTGAGGGGACTTAACCGATTGATGTCCGCGAGGCCCCCTACAGTGACTCGCGGACCCCGCCATTTGGCTTCTGTGGACAAAGCTCCACCGTGTGTTGACTGTCTCCGCAATACATGCAGAGATTCAACTCACGGCGGCGTTGTCTCTCCGCAGGGGGAAGCTTTGTCCAGCCCGTCACCATCGGCTCCGACTCCTCGGGGCGCGATGGTGGCGGCGTCGCCAGGGGGCGAGCCTGGAACTGGCGCGACGAGGCTCCACGAGGGCGAGAAGAAGACGACTTCTGCCCCGAGGAGCGCTCGCGCAGCCTGTTATCCAGACTGATAGCTAGGGATGTTAGCTCCGCTAGAGTCTCCGGGATATCCCGCCCAGCCAGTTCATCCTTCAGATCATCGTTGAGACTACGGAGGAAAAGACCACAGAATGAACGTTCATCCCAGCCCAATTCCTCCGCCGCTACCCGGAAGTCGATCGCATAGTCCGCCGCCGACCGGCTTCCCTGCTGGAGGCTGAGAAGCCGATCGACCTGGACTGTCTCGGTACGAGAATGATCGAAGACCTCCAGGAATTGTTTCACGAATTGGTCATAAGTGAGGGTGGCATAACTGGGCCTCGCCATTACGGCGTAAGTCCAGGTTAGTGCTCGCCCCTCTAGGAGATTTCCAATATAACCAATTCGGCTATGATCTGAAGGAAAGTCTCCGGGAACACGATGAAACACGGACTCACACTGCATTATGAACCCCCGCGCGCCGCCGAGCTTACCGCTAAAGCGGGCGGGGGTAGGAATGGGCGTGAGCCGAGTTGGTGCTCCCGGAGCCTGCTGGACGGCCGCTGGAGCAGCAGGAGCCGCGCCACCCTGACGAGCTGGGGGGAACGGCTGTTGGGGGTCCAAGCGGTCCAATCGGTTAGTTATACTAATCAACTGGTTAAGAATCATCTGTTGCTGATAAGCTATTTGGTCCACTCGAGCCTCGAGAGTGGTAAGTCGGCGTGTGAGCCCACCGTCTGCCGAGCCGCTCTGCTGAAGCCGTACTGACATAGTGCACGGCTCAGGAGACGCACACGCAGGCTCAGAGTAGCTCAAATAGCTTTATTAACTACAAGGGTGTATGAATGTGTGTCTGCGAGATGTAAATGTATTGGTGGTGGCATCTGCTTCGGGCACGGAGGCAGGAGACCGTACAGCCGGACAACCCTATGGGAGAAGCACAGGGAGAAGGGTGACAGGCACACACCAACACAGAGGACGTAAAAGTGGAGATGAGCTTACTTGAAGTGAGTAGGTGGCTGGCACAGCAAGGACGAGGTCCGGTAGACAGCAACCTGGAGAGCCCGGTGCAGCAGCGAGGGAATGGAGACGGAGAGGAAAGGTCCGCCACCGGGAAATCCACCTGTGCACAGGGGAGCAGACTTGAAGGGGAAAAGGTAAGGGCTTCTTACCGATATGATGGCTGAAGAGGTAGAAGTTACTCACAGCAGTAGTGATGAGCGAAGTCTGACGGCTTCAGGCCGAAGCCCAGGGCGAGGCGGCTTAAATCCCTCGTCGCTGATGATGTGCAGGTGTGCGTGCAGCTGGCACCGCTGATGAGCGCCGAGGCGTGACAAAACCAATCATACACTCCTTTGGCTTTCTGTTCACGACTGTGTGAAAAGAAAGCTGAACAATGCAGCTTTTTTTTTTCCGTGCGCACTCAGACGCACAGGGCACACAGTTCGTCTGAGTGCGCACTGAGATGCACAGTGCGTTCTAGGACGCATGAGGGTGCCCTGGGACGCATGAGGGCACACTGGGACGCAGAGACGTGCCCGCCCGCAGTACACCAGAGTGCAAGAGGTTATACTGTATGTGTAAAAGGATTTATAATTTGCAAATGTTAACATGGATTGTATTGGATAAAATGCACATATAATTTGAGATTTGTTTTGAGTGAATTGAATTCCATTTGGGTGAGATAAATGTTAATGTTATTTATGTTAATTGGGTGAGGCAATTGAATAATCTTAAGACCACGTACCTTTGCCAGCATACTTCCTGGTGGTGTCCGGGCAAAAGACTCCTCAGGGGTTTGAGTGTCCTTTAAGGGATGCCAGGGGGAGGAAGTATATGATGGTTGAGTAAAGGGGAATTTAATATGTAAATAAGGGTTTAAACTACTTATTGTATTATTTATGCTGTTATTTATGGTGTTTATTTATTCTGTAAAATATGGTGGGAAACTACTTTATGTATTTATGATTCTTTTAGATACTATTGGGTATATGTGGGAATACGGAATATGTATTGTCTTACCTGGGATTTTGGGTATGTTCCAATTAGTCTATCTCACTAAGTATATTAACAGGTATTTTTCATTTGGTTTGGGTTGGGTGTCGGATATTCATGTAAGTTGGTGCCTGCGAATTATTTGTAATAAATGGAAAATTGCTTGTTGCAAGCTTTTGGAAGTCTCACCCTTCTCTGGTGTGCCTTGACCGCTCGGCAATCGAGACAATTGGTGTCAGAAGTGGTCCATTCCCTGACAATTGGTGACAGAAGTGGTCCGTTTTCACGGCCATGGTAAGAAGAAAAGCGCAGTCTGACGAGTGGTGTCAGAAATTTTCCACTCTCACCACGGCTACTGAGGAAAGAAAGTGGAAGGTATGACATTGGTGTCAAAATAAAGCGGACTGTGCGACATTTGGTCAAAAAAGTGTTGTCAAAATTAAGAAGTGATAACACGGGATAGAAGGAGCGATGGCCAAAAGGAATATAAAGAAGCAACAAGAGCAATTAGAGGATTTTGAAGCAAGTATGGCAACTGAGGAGCAGGGGGCCAGTGGAATGGACAAGCTGGAGGAATTGACGAGCTTGGTGAAGTCTGTGGTGCATTCACTGATAGACAGAGATCGTCGGTTAGAGGAAGAAGCCTCTCTTCAGGAACAAAGATGGCAGACTATGCAGTACCAGTTTCGCCAGATGCAATCACAGGTGATGGAGGTGAAAGAGCCGGGCTGAACGCAGAGGTGACAACAACGCTTTGGGGGAAGACCTCAGGGTTACGGCTAGTCGGGTCGGCCCACAGGAGGAGCTACTGCTGCAGGTGCAGCCGGGGACAACGCAGATGCACCGCGAGCCCAGGCTGAATCCGCTCTGTCCCGACGACGATATCGAACATTATCTGGCGACGTTTGAGAGGATTGCTACGGTCTGCCGCTGGCGTAAAGAAGAGTGGGCTATTCAGTTGGTTCCTCTGCTCACAGGTAAAGCACGGAGTGCATATGTGCTTATGGACATTGCAGACATGGAAGACTATGATAAAGTGAAAGAAGCAGTTTTAACAAAATATGAAATAACACCCGACACCTATAGGAGAAGGTTTCGTGCCCTGGACATTCATCAGGACGAAACCCCCCGTGAGCTTTATGTACGTTTAAAGGACCTGTTTTGTAAATGGATTAAACCAGAGACCTCAACGGTAAAAGACATCTCGGAAATGATGATTCTGGAGCAGTTTCTGCCGATGGTGGACCCGGAACTGGGAATCTGGATATGAGAGTGGGACCCAAAGATTGCAGAGGGCGCTGCTCGTCTGGCAGAATTCTTTCTGTCAGCCAGGTCTGGGAGTAGGGGACCTACTTTCAGCCGGGATGGCTCTTTCACCGCATGGCATAAGTCTATTGGGGGTGAAAGGGGTGGTCAAGCTCGAAATAGACTGTATTCCAGTTCCAGTCAGGTCACAAATGGCAAATATAATGGTAGTACAAAGTCACATTTTGTCTCTAATCAAGATATACGCTGTTATCAGTGTAATAAAATCGGTCACACTCAGTATTCATGTCCAGCCACAAAGCAAAGTAAGCCTTCATTGTTATGCTCAGTTCCAAGACCCACTCTGTCAGCCCCAGTTCACAGAGAAATATATAAAACAACTGTTCTGCTTAATGGTCAGTGTGAAGAGGCCTTGTTAGACTCTGGTTGTTTTCAGACTGTTGCACTGCCCAGTTTGGTCCCTAGGGATTTGTGGAGTGAAACTACAGTAAATATCAATTGTGTTCATGGGGATAAGAAGTTGTACCCAACCGCTGAGGTCTATTTAACAGTGGGGGGTCAAACTTATCTCCTTCCTGTAGCTCTTGTACCTGATTTGCCATATTCAGTTATTCTTGGCAATGATGTTCCAACTTTGTTGGACATCATACAACAGGTTAGGGATGAACATCAAACTGAGGAGGGACAGGCAGGTGGCGCTATTGAGCTGAGGCTAAATGCATCTGTGGAAAAAGATTGTAATATGGTCACAACTAGAGCCCAGAGGGCTGCCAGTGTTCTCCAGGAATTGCCTTTTTATGATTCTGGGGTAGAGGCAGGCCCTATTAAGCAGCCAAAATCCAAGGCTGAGAGAAGAAGAGACAAGGTTTTAGCTACAGTTAAGAAATTGGGGGAAGAAACACCACAGCTAAGCCAGTCACTCGACTTTGACATCCCTTCTGACATAGCTGGGCTGCAGAAAGCTGACCCAGTGCTAAAACCTTGGTTTGATAAAGTCTCTGAGATTGAGGGTGTGAAACAGGGCAGAGTGGACTGTTTGGCTGAGGCTGTGTGTGTCATTTTGTATCAACAACAAGGTGAAGTTATGGCCATAGCTTTGCCGCAAGGCCTCACACAAAAGGTTATGGAACTCGGACATGTTATTCCTTGGGCAGGTCATCTAGCATTCCAGAAAACATTAGAAATTATTGCTAGAAGGTTTGTGTGGCCAGGAATGTATACCCAGATTAAGGAGTTCTGTGCAACATGTGAAACATGTCAGATTAAATCACCTAGGGGAGTAGCCCGTGCCCAACTGCAGCCATTACCAGTCAATGGAATGCCGTTTGACAGAATAGGGATGGATATAGTTGGCCCCCTACAGAGAAGCTCCTCGGGTAATAGATACAGTCTGGTAATTTGTGACTATGCTACTCGGTACCCAGAAGCCTTCCCATTGAAATCTATCAAGGCTAGGCAGGTTGCCAACTGCCTCATTCAATTATTTTTGAGGGTAGCCATACCCAGAGAGGTCCTGACAGACTGTGGAACAAATTTCTTATCAAAACTGTTGCAGCAGGTTTATAAGCTGTTGGGTATTAAGGGAATTAAGACCACCCTATATCACCCTCAGACAGATGGATTGGTTCAGACTTTGAAGAACATGCTGCGGAAATTTGCTTTTAAACGGGCTCGGATTGGGACCAATGGGTGCTGTACTTGTTATTTGCTTATTGGGAGGTGCCCCAGACTTCAACAGGATTCTCACCTTTTGAACTACTATATGGTCGCCAGGTGAGGGGTCCACTGGACTTATTAAAGGAGCACTGGGAGAGTCCACCGAGTGATCAGGACAATGTGGTCTCATATGTTATTAAAATGAGAGAAAAACTGGATCAAATGACTGCTTTGGCTCAGGAGCACATGAGGACGGTGCAGGCTAAACAGAAGACTTGGTATGACAAGAAGGCTAGAAAGAGGGTTTTTCACCCAGGTCAGCAGGTGTTGCTACTGCTGCCCTCTCATGACAGTAAGCTGTTGGCTCGATAGCAGGGGCCTTATGAAATTTCTAAGAAATTAAGCTCAGTGACATATGAACTATATATGCCTGACAGAAAGACAAAACATCAGTGCTTTCATGTTAATTTGTTAAAGGAGTTTCAGCAGCCTGTGCATCATCATCAGCAGCCTCTTCATCAGCAGACGCATCATCAGCTCCTCATTTGTGTGACAGAAGTGGATTAGGAGAGAGAACAGTCCTTTCCCACAAATGTGACAGAGGCTTGTTCATTTCAGGTGTCTCATTTGCAGGTTAATCAGCAGAGAGAGTTAGAGGCACTAATAGATCCAGATTTGTTTCAGGACAGACCTGGTTTCACCACATTTGTTCACCATAAGGTTCATTTAAAGAAAGAGGCTGTTCCCCGTAGAAAGTCTTATAGGATCCCTGAACAGTTGGTCCCTAAAGTTGAAGCAGGAGATTGACCTGATGTTGCAGCTGGAAGTGATTGAGGAGTCAGCTAGCGAATGGTTTAGCCCGATTGTGTTGGTCCCCAAAAAGGATGGCTCTTTGAGGTTCTGCATCAACTTTAGGTACCTTAATGCAGTCTCTAAGTTTGAGTCGTTCCCCATGCCCCGTGTTGACGAGTTATTAGAGAAGGTGGGCAGGGCTAGTTTTATTTCCACGCTAGATCTAAGCAAGGGGTATTGGCAGGTGGCCTTGGCACCTGAAACGAAAGAATTGACAGCCTTTAAAACACCTTATGGCAATTTTCAGTTCAAGGTTATGCTATTTGGCCTCCAGGGGGCACCTGCAACTTTCCAGCGGCTTATGGACCAGGTATTAAGAGGGGTATCAGGCTTTGCAGCTGCCTATTTGGATGACGTGGTCATCTATAGTCAGACCTGGAAGGAACATTTGTTACATCTTCAGCAGGTCCTTCAGTAAATTAGGATGGTAGGACTGACTATTAACCCACGCAAGTGTGCATTTGGACAGCAGCAGGTGGAGTACCTGGGACATGTGGTTGGTCAGGGGGTCATTAGACCACGAGTGGGTAAAGTGGATGCCATTCAGGCCTATCCTGTCCCTGCTACCAAGAAGAAGGTACGGCTGTTTATGGGTCTGGTAGGATGGTATGGTAAATTCATTCCCCATTTTGCTGAAAGGGCAGCAGTGCTTACTGACCTCACTAAGGCTTCAACACCTAATAGGGTAAAATTGACAGAGGAGTGTGGTAGAGCCTTTGAAGATCTGAAGGGTGCTCTTTCTGGTGAGAAGGTTCTCTACAGTCCGGATTTTGTCTGTCCATTTATTCTACAGACAGATGCTTCAGGAGTTGGTATCGGAGCAGTACTTCTCCAGGAAGTGGAGGGAGAGAGACACCCAGTACTGTTCTTGAGCCGTAAATTGTTGGACCGGGAGACGAGATACTCTACGGTGGAGAAAGAATGTCTTGCCATGAAATGGGCAATATGGTCTCTGAGATACTATTTACTTGGGCGTCATTTCACGTTGGAGACAGATCATCAGGCCCTACAATGGCTAAATTGGATGAAGGACACTAATAGTCGTCTTACAGGGTGGTATTTGTCCCTTCAGCCTTATAACTTCACTGTTCGGTATATGGCAGGGAAAACCAACCTTGTGGCAGACAGCTTCTCCAGAGTACATGACTCATAGAGTAACGTACTCTTGGGAGGGGGGGGGGGGGATGTGACGATGGAGTGTCGCCACTGTTATGGTCCTCTGTAATTGAATATTATATAATATGTGTAAAAGGATTTATAATTTGCAAATGTTAACATTTGTTTTGAGTGAATTGAATTCCATTTGGATGAGATAAATGTTAATGTTATTTATGTTAATTGGGTGAGGCAACTGAATAATCTTAAGACCACGTACCTTTGCCAGCATGCTTCCTGGTGGTGTCCGGGCAAAAGACTCCTCAGGGGTTTGAGTGCCCTTTAAAGGATGCCAGGGGGAGGAAGTATATGATGGTTGAGTAGAGGGGAATTTAATATGTAAATAAGGGTTTAAACTATTTATTGTATTATTTATGGTGTTATTTATGGTTTTTATTTATTCTGTAAAATATGGTGGGAAGTTATTTATGTATTTATGATTCTTTTAGATACTATTGGGTATATGTGGGAATATGGAATATGTATTGTCTTACCTGGGATTTTGGGTATGTTCCAATTAGTCTAACTATCTCACTAAGTATATTAACAGGTATTTTTCATTTGGTTTGGGTTGGGTGTCGGATGTTCATGTAAGTTGGTGCCTGCGAATTATTTTTAATAAATGGAAAATTGCTTGTTGCAAGCTTTTGGAAGTCTCACCCTTCTCTGGTGTGCCTTGACCGCTCGGCAATCGTGACATGGTCTAAAAGTGAAAAGCTTCCTTGTTAATAAAGGTGCTTATATGGTCGCCAACATCATTTATTTTCTGATTCTTTTTGGGTTGTGTCAGTCAATCACAGCACCTGGCATTCCCCCATCCAAGTACTAATCAAGGTAGACCCTGCAAAGCTCTCAAGCACAGACAAGACCAGGGGTGTCAGTGGACACCCAGAGACCACAGTGTGAACATCAATAAAATGACACATCATAGAAAGAAATTTGTAAAACATACCTGATTACCAGATTGTTCCAGATATTATGTAGCAAGCATTATGCCAATTGTTGAACTTAAAAGAAAAAGCTTTTTAAAAATAAGAATTTTTATAAAGCACTTTTATCAAAGACTTCCAGTGGCTGTACCTAAAACTATACTTGACTTTTGAGAGACAGAGCCTTCCACCGTCACCAAATGCCAAAAACTATTTTGAGGATAAATTTGGGTCAAATCCTGTGGACTAAACAGATCAATTATTGGACTATTTTCTGGTTAATATAGTCAGGCACAGTCCAGTTTTCAACAACTACTTCTGGTTAAATAGAATAAAATAGAATAGAATAGACCTTACAGTCATTGTACAGTAGTACAGTACAACGGAATTGTGGGTGCTCCACCAAGCTACTGTGCAATGAAGTATGGGAGAAGGATTAGATTAAACACGGTAACAGAACACATGATTAAACACACGACTGAAATGAAAACAAATGAAAATAAAAATAAAATAAGAATAAAAATAAAACGGCCCAGGACTATGGAAATAAACACAGGTATGGTAGTGGCTATGCAGGTGGAACTATGTACTGAAGAGTGCAGACTCTCAAAAATGATCCATCACCAGCTCACAGCTTAACCCCAGTGATTGGTAGCAGCTGATCCAGTTGATCCGGGTCACGGCACCACATTTATGTAGCGGACATTAAACTGTTATCTCGGTGTGAGACAGAGAGATCTGAAATCCTTTTGTAACCAGCAGATTATTCACAAAGCAGAATACATTCTATCTTCTCCTGATCATGTCCTCTCAAATGAATTCTCTCTTTTGCCATCAGGGCATTGTTATGTTTTACCTGCTAGCAAAACTAATTGGTATGCCAAGTCCTTTATTCCTTTAGCAATTAAGCTACTAAATGCTTTTTAAGGTTGTTAAATGTCACACATAGGTTTTTTTGTTTTTTTTTAACATATATTACTATTTATCATACAGGTTTTGGGTTTTTGTTTTTATGATTACCATTCTTTTATTCTTTTAGAAACCCCCAATCTTATCTCATCTTATTGTTGTATTTTTTTTATATAGTACTATTTATTATAGCACTCTCTCTAATGGTTGGTTAGATGTGACTTTTAGTTTCTTCCTGTATTGTCTATTGCCTCTGGTGTTTGCACAACTTGGTGCATCAATGTACAAGTTGCTGTTTAAATCAATTGCCCCTTGAGGGATAAATAAAGTTGTTTCAATTGAATTGAACTGAATTGTGTTGTGTAGGGAAACAACTCCAACAGTGGATTCACAGCTGCACTTTATTCTATAAAATACAGGCATCAACCAGTGGATCCACACAGCAGCAGCACACTCTTGTCTAACGCCAAAGGGAAAAAACAGCCTCAGAGCAGACGCAGACCAACCAACAAAAGTGACATTTTCCTGCTCAGATCTTACTTACTTACTTACTTGTAAGTAAGTAAATACTTCCCACCATGTAAAGCATCTTTAAGTGTCTTGAAAAGCACTATATAAGTCTAAAGTATCATCATCATCATCATTATTATTATTATTATCCATCCATCCATCCATCCATCCATCCATCCATCCATCTTCTTCTGCTTAATCCTTTTCGGGTCGCGGAGGGGCTGGAGCCTATCCCAGCATCTTTGGGCGAGAGGCAGGGTCCACCCTGGACAGATCGCCAGTCCATTGCAGGGCCAACACAGAGAGACAGACAACCATTCACTCTCACAGTCACACCTAAGGACAATTTAGAATCCCCAGTTTGATGCTAATTAACCTACCTTGCTTGTTTTTGGCATGTGGGAGGAAACTGGAGAAATCCCGGAGTAAAGCCACGCAGACATGGGGAGAACATGCAAACTCCACACAGATTACTGTTGGTCGGGGGCTGGGATCGAACCCAGGATCCCCTGGCCAAGGGTGAGTTGCTGTGCTGCCACAGTGCTAACCACTCCGCCACCGTGCTGCCCTATTATTATTATTATTATTATTATTATCTGCAGTGTTGTAGTATTAATAATAAGCACATGCTACAGCAAAAATAGACCAAGTTTAAACTTAAAAACTCATTACAGGGAGAAGAGCCACATACACCAATCTCACCTGTGCGGAGTCATGTGCAATATGCTCATTTCCTGTCTCCCATCAATTAATGACCCACTAGCAACAAGAAAAAGCAAAATCTCTAAATAATTTGTTCCACTGACTAGATCGGACGTGCTCAATAAGTTGATCACGATCGACTGGTTGATCACAAAGGCACTGCGGGTAGATCACGTGACATTGAAAAAATAATTTGAAAAAGGTTTTTAATTTTATCACCTATCCTCCCATCCGTCCTCTCACTGGCATTTACCATTTGATTGATGTACAGGGCAGCCAATCAGGAGAGGTCCTGTCCTCTACATGTCATAGGTCACCCTGCATGCGCAGTCAAACACACTAGCTAGCTACAGATGTGGAAAAAAATTGTTGATACCCCTCTGTTAATGAAAGAAAAATCCACAATGGTCACAGAAATAACTTGCATCTGACAAAAGTGGTAATAAATAAAAATTTAATGAAAATTAACCAATGAAAATCAGACAATGCTTTTGAATTGTGGTTCAACAGAATTATTTTAAAAAAGAAACTCATGAAACAGTCCTGGACAAAAATGAAGGTACCCCTAGAAAAGATAGTGTGACCATAGGGACATGTTCAGCCAAGATGTGTCCTCTAATTAACATCACAGGTGTCTACAAACTTGTAATCAGTCAGTCGGCCTATTTAAAGGGTGACAAGTAGTCACTGTGCTGTTTGTTGACATGGTGTGTACCACACTAAACATCGACCAGAGGAAGCAAAGGAGAGAGTTGTCTCAGGAGATTAGAAAGAAAATTATAGACAAGCATGTTAAAGGTAAAGGCTATAAGACCATCTCCAAGCAGCCTGATGTTCCTGTGACTATAGTTGCACATATTATTCAGAAATATAAGATCCACGGGACTGTAGCCAACCTCCCTGGACGTGGCCACAGGAGGAGACGCATAATACGAATGGTAACAAAAGAGCCCAGAACAACCTCTAAACACATTCATGGTGAACTCCAAGGTCAAGGTACATCAGTGTCAGATCGCACCATCCGTCGTTGTTTGAACCAAAGTGGACTTCATGGGAGACGACCAAGGAGGACACCACTGTTGAAAACAAATCATAAAAAAACCAGACTGGAATTTGCCAAACTGCATGTTGACAAGCCACAAAGCTTCTGGGAGAATGTCCTATGGACAGACGAGACAAAACTGGAACTTTTTAGCAAGGCACATCAGCTCTGTGTTCACAGATGCAAAAATGAAGCATACCAAGAAAAGAACACTGTCCCTGCTATGAAACATGGAGGAGGTTCTGTTATGTTCTGGGGCTGCTTTGCTGCATCTGGCACAGGGTGTCTTGAATCTGTGCAGAGTACAATGAAATCTCAAGGCTATCAAGGTATTCTAGAGAGAAATGTGCTGCCCAGTGTCAGACAGCTTGGTCTCAGTCGCAGGTCATGGTTCTTGCAACAGGATAATGACCCAAAACACACAGCTAAAAACACCCAAGAATGGCTAAGAGCCAAACATTGGACTACTCTAAAGTGACCTTCTATGAGCCCTGATCTAAATCCTATTGAACATCTGTGGAAGGAGCTGAAACATGCCGTCTGGAGAAGGCACCCTTCAAACCTGAGACAACTGGAGCAGTTTACTCATGAGGAGTGGGCCAAAATACCTGCTGAGAGGTGCAGAAGTCTCATTGACAGTTACAGAAATCGTTTGATTGCAGTGATTGCCTCAAAAGGTTGTGCAACAAAATATTAAGTTAAGGGTACCATCATTTTTGTCCAGGCCTGTTTCATGAGTTTGTTTTTTAAAATAATTCTGCCGGATGAAACTCCTCTGTGCGCTGGTGTCCACGAGGAAATGCCTCTCCGAGCGTGCGTCCGTCAAATAGAGCAGCTTGTTCTCCTCCCCGAGGGTCGCGGCTGCTACCGACCCCCGGTCTTGGCGTTTCCCGAGCGCTTGAAACTGGTACAGTGGTATACATTTGCGTGCCCTCTCTGCAAAGCGGCAATGGTAGAAGCAAAGCGTGTCACCTCCACGTTCCTTGGCCCCCGCTGCTGCTGCCGTCGGCGGCTCCTCGCCTCCTCGTGTCCACGTGCCGGGGTCCGTTGCTGCCGCAATGGTCACGAAAGCCTTGGTGGCGACGATGATCCGGTCTGCCTCTCGGGCTAGCGCACGATAGTCCAGTTTGGCCAGCAACGACGAATTGGCCAGGGCCGCTCTCGCGGCTGTCGGAAGGTTCCTGAGGAAAATGTGGGTGAAGATGAAGTGGTCGTCATCCGTGCCCTTTAACTTCAGCATCTTCTCCATCATGTCCACGGCCGAATGGTCTCCCAACTCGGTCCGCTTCAGAAGCCTCTCTGCTCTCTCACCATCCGAGAGCGTGTAGTGCTGGATGAGGGCAGCCTTCAGCGCGTCATATTTGCCGTTGGCTGGTGGCTGATCGAGCAGGCTCTCGATGTGCTGAGCCGTGCTGGCATCGAGCTCTGCGACCACATAGTAGAATTTCGTATCATCCGCCGATATCCCTCGGAGGGCGAACTGCGCCTCGGTTAGGTGGAACCAGGAGCGTGGGTTGTGCTGCCAAAAATCAGGTAGTTTGATCGCTACAGCGCACGCGAAGCTGGGGGTTCCAGTCGAGGTTGGCTCCGGGGATCTTCCGTCGTAGTCCATGATTCGTCTTGGGTCACCAGTGTGGAGCGTGTAAATAATGAGGCTGATTTGGTTCAAGCGGTTTATTACACGACTCACACAAGGAGCATAGACAGAATGGCATACAAGTAGGAACTCTTCCCTTAAATAACATGACATCCTTCTAGACTCTTCTCACACACAAAAGATAATCCCCATCTAGACTCTTCTCATACACAAAAGATAATCCCCCCATCCGACTGCAGTCAGTCCATTCATCCTTGACACCTCCCTGTTATCTTACTAGGGCATCTAGAAACTTCTTACACACAAAAGGTTAACTTTGCGTCCTTTGTTCCTGTCTAAGGTGGTAAACCATTATGCACTCCCTAGGTTGCTACAATATAAACTTTTCAAAACTTTACACTCTAACTCGTTTCGCAGTTTTTGTGCTACATACTTCATTTTGGTATCAAAATATTCAGCCTTTTCTTGAGATTTATGCTTGTATTCTTCTTCTGAACTTTTATACTTTTTGTAAAAATTACAATTTTTCAGCTTTTTAAATCCCATTCATTCCTATGGGAAACTTCTGCAAATTCTGCCTTTTCTGCTTCTGCTTTTATGCTTAAAACCTTATGCAATTTTGAAGTTACAGAAACCATTCTGCCTTTGTCTTGTTTCCACAAGTGTCCGCTACTTCACTTGGGAAGAAATTCAGTGAAGTCACTTGCTGAAGACACTGGGTGGAGGTAAAACCTGCAGGGTCTTGGACCTCCATGGAATGAGTTTGACACCTGTGGTCTAAGCCATAAGTATTGTAGTTTTTTCTCCAGAAGCGCTGAAGATGAGAAAAAAAACGGTGAATCCTGCCATACCTTTGAATGGGACAGAAAAATACTGATCCAAAATTTTTCTTGGTTTTTAACTCGCGAGTGTGAGCACAGTTTTGCGTTTTGGAGCATAAAATTTACATCACTGCATAGCTCAGTCTCAGGATTCTCACGGTGCCAAAATTATATCTGTCAGTCTTACGGTCTCTGTTCTATTCACGGTTGTTCGAGGGGTCATACTCCTATAGGTTTTAATTGTATGATCCAGTCATCATGATGATCATGCTGAGTCATCCTTCCGGAAATTTCTGTCTCCTCATTCATTTCTAGGAGTTGATTCTCCATTGAAAAGAACGGAGGATTTCTGAGAGCCACAGAATCCAATCAGCAGACTTCAGTGTCCTGGTACTATGGTATAACTAAAATGTTACTTCATAACAGCCATTGGTCAACCACATAATGCTGAAATACGGTGTTTTTTTCAAAATAAAAGCTCCTTTATATATTGAATTTGTCAATATTTTCCTGTAATATTTGGTGACTGTATCTCTCTCATTTTCTAAAATATTAACTTGAACCTGTAGCAGGAAGGAGTCTAACCCACACACGACATGGATGTTAGACAGACTTTCAAAATAAAAGCCCCCAAACTCAAAACTTTAAAAAGTGTGTAATTTTGCCACAATTTGAATATGTGAGGTACTATTACTACCATGTTACTTTATGACAGCCATTTGACAACCACACAACACTGAAATACTCTGTTTTTTTTTTTTAAATAAAAGCCTCTTGATATTGAATTTGTCAGTATTTTCTTGGAATATTTGGTAATATTTGGTAATATTTGGCTCTCATTTTCTCTGATATTAACTTGAACCTGTAGCAGGAGGGAATGGAACCTACATGCAACAGGATGTTAGACAGACTTTCAAAATAAAAGCCCCCCAAAATTAATGGCCTTAAAAAGTGTGTGGTTTTGCTCCAATTTGAATATTTGAGGTGCTATTGTGGAAGAAGAAAACAGGCGAGGCGACGAGCTAGACGACACATGAACTTTATCCCTCTTCCAACATCAAGTACAGTAAAAATCTAACTGGGTCTCAGGGCACCTTCTTTTTATTAACTTTATTTCCATCCCATGAGACCCAGGAAGCCAAAAACAATACATTCAGTGGACAAAGACATGCGTGGCACATTAACATCATATAACGTCAGCCCTGCTTCTCACACCCTCTCTTCCTCCAGCGGCTCTAGCATCTCCTGAACTCCCCTGGGAGTGAATAGTCCTTTCTGTCACATCTGAGACCCCCCGGTACCACTTCCTCCTTCAGTCCTTTGTTCCATCTTCCCCCCGGCTCCCGACTCTGGGTGGAGAACACAGTGCCACCACACAATCACTACCATTTTATTTACCGATGGATTTTGGAACAAACACTTTGAAATACAGTGGTACTTCAAAATAAAAGTCCACTTTTATTCAAGTAGCTAGCCCTTTGCTGCAACATTTTTGGATTTTATCCTTTCAGCTAGCTTTTTTTCAATGAATTAAGGTTGTATTTAGCATCTTTAAACTAACTTACGCAACATTAAGCAAGTTCTTGACATGATTGCTTGACCCAGGAGACAGACACTGACACGAGCAGACCATTTAGACAATTATTTATTAAATCAAGTGTGTGAAGTGTGTGAAGGTGTGAGTGAGTGTGATGTATGTGAAGGTGTGAGTGAGTGTGATGCTGAGGAACCACTGGGGCTTAGCGAGTCCCGCCGCGACCTGGCAACCCTGGAACACACAAGCACAGGTGGGTTAGGGCTGTTCACAGTTCTGAGGGGTGACAACAAGTACTGCTTACTTGCAGGTGACGAAGGACGACACTTGCTGGCTCTGCAGCTCACAGTGGCTCGGTGTGGGTGCAGCTTGACGCTGTGGTGAGGTGGAGGAATCCTGAGGAGGAGGTGGAGAGACTCCGTTATTTGGGGAGACAAGTCCGCCTCCAGGGAGGTCCACCTGTGCACAGGGGGTAACACTTTGACAAGGTAAGATATTACGTCTCTTATGTGACGAAGCTTGAGGAAGATGTGTCGTGGATGCTCTTGCGAGAGAATGAGTCCGTGACGCGTTGCGTGGCGAAGTAGGCAGACGACTCCGTGCTGAGCCTTCAGTAACGCCGGCTTTTAAAGTCTGCTGATGATTGGCGGCAGGTGTGTGCGCAGCCGAGGCTGATGACGGCCCAGCGGCTGCATGACAGTTCTACTTTAATGCTAATGTTTTTCAAGCTTGTGCTAATTTAGCATGTAAAGTAGCATGTTTTATATTTTAGGGTAATTTTTGATGTATTTAAGCTAACTTCTGGCAACTTTCAACTATTTCTTCTTTTATGCTAATATTTTTAAATATTATGCTATTTTATTATATAACTTGGCATTTTTTATATTTTAGGCTAATATTTAGCATCTTTATGCTAACTTCCTGTGACATTAATCTACTTCTGCTTTTATGCTGTTTGATGTTTATTGTTATGTTATTTCGGATTAATATTGTATTTACCATTTTTGTCAAGTTTCTTTAATTGCACCACTTAAGAAAAATAATTTTTTTGTAAGTTTTCTGTGTTTTTTCAACTGATTTAAGACAGTTTTGCACTGCTGAATCCGAAAATGACATCCATTTCTCTCGATCAGGTCAGGTTTTTATGCTAAGTTGTAAGCAGCTGAACAGCAGTTGTACAGTTGTACTGTAAATTGAATACTAGACACTGATAAAGGTAAGTACATGTAAATTGAATGTTACGTCATCATTGTTCAAAATTCAGAGAATTTCAAGAAATAAAAAAGAATTTTGCATCATATAAAGCGAAAATACCCGTACATGTAAACAAAAACATAAAAAACATGTGGGCAAAGTTCCAAAAGTTGACCTGATTGAGCAAAACCAATGTGATTTTTGGATTCAGCACATCAAAATTGTCCTAAATCAGCTAAAAAAAAACTTAGACAATAAATTTAGTGTTGACCAGTGTTATAAGTCATATTGGCTTAATGCTAACATTTTTTATACTTTAACCTCTTAACTGAGTTTGTCGCCAAACTGCAATACAGCCCCTAGTAGTCAACAGTAGTAAAGATTTTTTCAAGAAAATATTCAGATCAGATGTCAGAACTTTCCAAGGCTGTAACTTGAAAGTGGTAAGAGATAATGGATTACTGTCAATTAGAAAGATGTAGAATATGATCCAAAGTTTCAGAAAGGAGTAAATTTACGCATCTAATTTGCATACAAACAAACAAAGAAAATGGTCACTTACCGCTGGCAAGGCAGCGTCCTTTTGCAGCATTCTGGTTGTTATTTTGTCCTCTCCCGGTCATTTTAGCTTTCTTTCCTACACCCAGAAACTGTTATTGATTAGTCCACCTTAATTTTGCTTTTATTCTGTGGCAATTTATCTTATATGATGACATGCAACCGACGATTGCTCTACAGTCACATGGTGCTCGGGGCGCCGGCAGGTGAAATCAACGAGCGTCACGCTCCCTGTGTCATAAGAACATGTAAACGGCTATCTTCATAAGCTAAATAATCTCTTTTTAGAATCATAGTTGGCAAATTTGGGACCAAATCCTCCAAATTTGCTCCTCCGTCTGCGATCGCGTATGTCCACAACGATGGGTACCGTCCATGTTGTTTTACAATCTCAAAGATGAAGAAGAAGAAGAAGGATTTGTTCCTCTTTGGTGTATTACATGTCATCCATGAGTCCTCCAACGTGTGCCTGCCACCTTTTGAACTGGCATGATCAGTACAAATCTTCAGTCCAGCTGGGGAGTGTTTGGCATAATAAGTTATAAGTTATAAGTAGTTTTATCGTAGTAGTTGATAAATTATATCAGTTGACAGGCGCAGTGTTGTGCTCTACCACTAGGGACACACAGAATCACACAGCTTAAAGGTTAAGCTACATCAGCATTTAAGCTAGCATTTCTTAAGGTTTGAGTTTAAATTTAGCATCTTTAAGCTAATTTCTTGCAAAGTTAAGCTATTTCTACTAATATGCTAATGTTTTCAAGCTTGTGCTGATTAAGTATGTAAGCTAGCTTTTTTTCATATTTTAGGCTAATGTTGGATGTATTTTAGCTAATTTCTGGCAACTTTCAACTATTTCTTCTTTTATGCTAATATTTTTAAATATTATGCTATTTTATTATGAAAGCTCACGTTTTTTACATTTTAGGCTAATATTTAGCATCTTTATGCTAACTTCCTGTGACATTAAGCTGCTTCTGCTTTTATGCTAATGTTTGTCGAGATTAGCCTGTTTGAGCATGTAAGCTACCATTTTTTCAGTTTTCAGTTTATATTTAGCATCTTTAAGCTAATTTCCTGCAATGTAAAACTAATATGATAATTTTTTTTCAAGATTGTGCTAATTTAGCATGACACTTGAGGATTATTTTAAACGCATTTGAGATAACTGAATGTAACTTAAGCTATTTTTCTTTTATGCTAATATTTTTAAATATATGCTATTTTTAACGTAAGCTAGCATCTTTTACATTTTAGGCAAATATTTACTATCTTTATGCTAACTTTTTTTTTATATTAAGCTACTTCTGCTTTTATGCTAGTGTTTGTCAAGATGAGCCTGTTATAGTTTGGAAGCTAACAATTTTTTTAGTTTCATGCTTGCATTTACCATCTTTAAGCTAACTTCTTACAATGTTAGGCTATTGTAGCTCTTTGTACTATTTATGCTAATACTTCTTCTGCTTTATGCTATTTCTACTTTTATGCTAATGTTTTTTTTTAAAACTAGGCTAAGTTAGCCATTGAGCTATCTTTTTTCAATTAATTAAGGTTGTGTTTAGCATTTTTAAGCTGACTTCTACAACCTTAAGCCATTTTATACTTTTATGCTAATGTTTTTATGATTATGCTAATTTAGCCTTTCAGTTGGCATTTTTTTTTTTTTTGGTTTTTAAACTTATATTTAGCAAAATTAAACTGCATTCAAGCAGCATTAAGCTACATCTACATATATGCTGTTCAAGCTATGTTATGCCAGCATATTTCTGCATTTTTAACCCAATGACTGTGGATGGCGCGCCGTAGCGCCGTCAGCCCCTAGTGGTGAAGGTTTTTTCAAGAAAATATTCAGTTCAGATGTCAGAGATTTCAAAAGCTATAACTAACTAACTAACTAACTAACCTGCACTTATATAGCGCTTTTCTAGTCACAAAGACCACTCAAAGCGCTTTCACTAGTACTAACCCTCTATTCTAAGGGCCTTTTGGAAACAGATTGAAAGTGGTAAGAGATAATGGCTTACTGTCAATTAGAAAGATGTAGAATATGATCCAAAGTTTGAGATAGGAGTAAATTTACGCATCTAATTTTCGTAATGCCACAGAAGCCATATCGAATTACATAACTTTCAGTCAAAAGTTGGCTTTCGACATATTTACACAAAGAATGGTTCTACTTTTTGTCACTGTTTCTTGTTTTGGGCATTTTGTTATCTTATCTTCAAAGTATATGAACCAGAAAATCAGTACAATGCAGTACAATGTAAACAAATGCAGACATTTGTTGCTTACCGCTGGCGAAGGCAGCTAGCTTCACCCTTTTGGCGGCATCTTGGTCGTTATTTTCTCTTCTGTCAGGCATTTTTGCTTTCTCTCCCACATCCAGAAACTGATATGATTATCCCACCTCAATTTTTCTTTCATTCCATCGCTGTTTATCTAATATGAGGCCATAGAACCGGAGCAATTGTTCTCCCCCAGTCACATGGCGCTTGGGGGGGGGGCAGCAGGTGAACATCAGGCAGCTTCGCCCACCCTCTGTTATAACAAAATGTAAACATTTACCTTCATAAGCTAAATAATCTCTTTTTTGAATCATAGTTCAAACTTGGGAGCAAATGGCTTCTCCGTCCACAACGAAGTATGTCCACAGTGATCAGTAATGTCCATATGTGTTTGTCTAAAAATTTCTTCCTCTCTGGTGTAAATAAGGATTCTTCTAAGTCTGCCATAATTCCTCCAAGGCAAGAGCAGTAAGTTATATGTGTCTGCCACCTCATGAGGTGGAATTCTTAGTACAACTGGGGAGTGTTTGGCAAATCACATAACATCATATGACAGTCACAGCACTGCGCCGGTCACAGTGGTGGTGCTATCCGTTCATGCAGTCAACAATGTTAAAGGGTTAAGCATTTCAGGAAAGCATTCTGCATTTTTAAGCATTTCAGGAATGCATTTTCAGCTAACAGCATTCACACCGCATTTCCGCTGGAAATGCAAATTTTTGTAGTTAATATTATTTTACTATAATTTTGAAGAAGTTCCCGTACCAATAAACATGATACCTCAGCTACAGAAGCAAGCACAGTCCAGACATTGGCACCTTACTGACTACATCATAGTGAACCGACAAGACTGGTGAGATGTTGGACACATCAGAGTAATGCCTCAGGCAGTGTCACACAGTCAGTTCACTGCAAACTTATCCTTCGAGTCAAGCCAAAAACAAAGGGAAGGGCTGGCTCAAGGAAACAACTACAGGTGTGTTAAAACCAAATGCAAACAGGTGAATTTTTTGCATGGTAAGATTACATTTTACCTCAATGTAAACTTTTTTTTATTAATTTTTTTATTTTGTGTACTTTATTGATCCTCAGAGGGGAAATTCAGGGCGTCCATAGCCATGGTACAGAGCAATCCCTTCATCATTCACACACACATTCACACCTAGGGCCACTTCAGATTCTCCAGTTAACCTAACTTACATGTTTTTGGCCTGTGCGAGGAAACCGGAATACCTGAGGTAAACCCACGCAGACACGGCTTGAACATTCAAACTCCACACAGAAGGGTCACCGATGGTCAGGGGGTGGGATCCAACATAGGATAGTCAGGGGTGGAATTGATTCCGTGACCTTCTTACTGTGCTTGCACAGTGCTAACCACTGCGCCACTGTGCTGCCCCAAACATGCCAAAAGACGTGAATTCACCATCTGAGTGAGTTGCAGACAGGTGCAGTTGCCTTTATAACTTCTGCATGTGTGCTAAACCTGCTGTGGAAATCCCCAAAACACCATCATGTTTAGGTTTACATTATCCGACAAGGGCACCTGAAGAAATTGTCCCTGCCTCCAAAACTTCACAAGATGACGGCTATTTACATTGCTAGCCTGGTAGCCTTGTTAGCACGTCCGTGGCAGGAGTCTGTGGATAATAAAAACTCTGACACTCCGATTCAGCTACAGAGCTCCCGGTCTTTCTGTCTGCAGGTGAGTGTCAGTCTCATTTTCAAACTAGTTTACTCTTCAATGTTGTGACGGCAGAATCTCAATGCCATTACTTGCTAGTGCTATCTCTCGGATGTGAATGTGTGAATGTGCGAAACTGTGTGTGTTCGCCTCTTTCTATTGAGTTTGTATGTATTCACACCGTGCGAAAAATTTTGCTTTGCATTTGGCCTGAATGCAAAGTGTCTGCAATTTCCAATCTACCAAACTGAAAGTAGGCTTCCAATAAAGCATACAGGCAAAGCTTGAGGAAACTAGCGCCCTAATCAACCCCTCCCCTAAAAAGCTGTAGAAACACCTATAAAACTCCATCCATCCATCAATCCTCACTCGTGAATAAGACCCAGAGAGACTTGAACTCCTCCACTTGGGGCCGGAGCTAATAAATTATCTGATTAGGTTAATTACTGAGGAACTGACATCCTGGGGCAGTATTTCAACAGTATTTCAGTATTTTAACTTCCATACATGCTAGCTTAACTCTAGGTGATGGTGACCATTCTGGTTGTGTTTAATTTGGCTGTCAGCCTGCCACTTGCCATGTATCAATAAGACACCAGATGTCTGCCATTTAATTAGCCCAAAAATGCATTTAAATTGGGCTTTGTTTATTTCCTTTTTTTTCTCTCTCTGTCTCTTAATTCTGCCCAAGACAGACTAATGTTTTGGACGTCATACAGTCCTAATACAGCCATGAAAACTAAATCACCTCCCATAATATGAAGAAAAAAGGTGAAAACATTTTTCTCTGTGACTGATTTTTTTTCTTTTTTTTTTCTAATATTTAACATTTTAAATTTCATAAGTCAAAATTTCAGTTAAGTCCTCACCCAAATATTCACTGGTGAGAACAGAGAAACGAGTGTATAAATACATTGATAATAAAACCACTGCAGAAGGATGTTTCACTGTATTCCCATTTATTCTCTACAACCAAAAATAAATGCACTCTGTGGCGTTTCCGGTGATGGTGTTCCATGTTGTGTGGAACTGTTCTCAATTAGCTGCATGTGGTGTTCTGCAGCAAAATCAAATAGCGAGGAAAGCACATTCAATCAGCTCAAAATCAAGACCAGGTGCCAGTATTGTCATTATGAGCAGTGAGTGCCAAAAAAAATCTGCAGCACTGTCAGCTTCCATTTCCACCTCTTCAAATCTGTTCAGTGTAATGACTCAAACATCAAAGCTGTGCACTAACATCTTTCTTTATACTTGTGCAAAAAATTGCACAGTCCTGTTGGCTTTTTTGGAATAAAGGAAGATTTCTTTGCATTGTGTGCAGATATTTTTAATGGATTTTGCATCAGTTATGACTGTAAGGTGCCACCTACATTTTCCCAGTTACACACAAGGTGTCCTTTTCCATAACTCCCTGCTGACTGCTGAGCAAATTCTACTCATACTGTAGGTACCGGTGTATATCAGTAAATTAGAATATCATCAAACAGCTGATTTATTTCCGTAATTCAAATCAAAAAGTGAAACTCGTATAGATCCATTACACACAGAGTGATATATTTCAGGTGTTTACTTCTTTTAATTTTGATGATTATGGCGGATTTTTAATAGAAATGTTGGCTGACTGAAAAGTATGTCCATGTACACCCTCAATACTTGGTCAGGGCTCCTTCTGAATCATCAGTGTGGCATGTCATGGAGGTGATCAGCTGTGTTACTGCTGAGGTGTTATGGAGGTCCAGGTTGCTTTGATAGTGGCCTTCAGCTCGTCTGCATTCTTGGGTCTGGTGTCTCTCATCTTCCTCTTGACAATCCTCCATAGATTCTCGATGGGGTTTAGGTCAGGAGAGTTTGCTGACCAGTAAAGCACAGTGATGCCATGGTCATTAAACCAGGTTTTGGTTCTTTTGGCAGTGTGGGCAGGTGCCAAGTCCTGCTATTGAGTCCCCATCGTGCTGTTTGCTCTCTACATGTCTGTTCTTTTCTTTTTCTCTATCCCCTCACCCCCCAGCCAGTCGCAGCAGATGACTGCCCCTCCCTGAGCCTGGTTCTGCTGGAGGTTTCTTCCTGTTAAAAGGGAGTTTTTCCTCTCCACCGTCGCCAAGTGCTTGCTCACAGGGGATCGCCTAATTGCTGGGGTCTTTCTGCAACTGTGGGGGTTCCCCCCTACAGTTGATAGTGCTATGAGATGACTGTTGTTGTGAAATGGCGCTATATAAATAAAGTTGAATTGAATTGAATTGAACTGAAAACAAAATCAGCATCTCTATAAAGCTTGTCAGGAGAGGGAAGCATGAAGTGCTCTAAAATTTCCTGCTAGATGGCTGCACTGACCTTGGACTTGATAAAAGACAGTGGACCAACACCAGCAGATGACATGGCTCCTCAGATCATCACTGACTGTGGAAACTTCACGCTGGACCTCAAGCAACTTGGATTCTGTGCCTCTTCACTCTTCCTCCACACTCTGGGACCGTGATTTCCACATGACAGGACTTGACACCTGGTTTGGGGAGCCATGTCATCTGCTGGTGTTGTTCCACTGTGTTTAAGTGGTGGCTTTCTGAAGACCCATTTAAGAATAATATCTTTCTATGGAGGGACTGTGGAACATTTTGCGATTTGGAAAAAAAAATTAAAGGGATTCCAACTCACCACTGCTGGCAAAAATCTGCCACAGAGGTCCATTGCAGTCTGTTATTTTTTGACATTTCATTTTTCACCAAGGTCATTATGAAACACTTAGAATAAACCCACACCTCCCTTATATTAGCTGAACCCCAAACACACATTTTTTTTCTTGTGAATATGTACAGCTTTTCCACATAATTTTTTAAAACAAATTAACAGCTACTTTCTAGTAAATTTCTGACTTTTTTACTTATATACTTTTTTCATAAATTTGAAACTTTTTTTCCTCGTCAATTTGAGACTTTTTTCTCTTTTAACTGTGGGAAGGGGGTCTATTTACCTAGGTAGGAGAGCAACAGCAGCCTATGTCAGAATTTGATTCTCAAAAGTAAGCAGTAAAGTAAAGTAAGCACTAGCACAGAGCTCTCTCCCTCCATCTCTCTCCATTTATTGGTGAAACGTAGATCAGCCCGAGCCCCACTGGCCCTAGCAGTTCTGCAGTCCATGTTTCTGTGTGCACAAGAGGGTGCAGGTAGAATCTAAAGTGGAAAATTATTTCAGGAATATATCCGATCATGGGAAAAAAGTTAATAGCCAGCACTGAATGGGACAGTTGTCTCTTGACAGCAGTTCCATGTTCAGAGACACCTCCCAGCCAGCACGTCCAGTGGGCCCCATGAGAGCCTGAATCCTGAGTCCCATGTGGGTTTGTCTGTGGGTTCCATGTTGGCCCCATCTGTGTTTGCCCACATGGATGTTACCTGTGGTACAGGTGAGCGGGTGACCCGTTTGCCAGCTTAAAATCCATCTGGGCCCCACATGGGTTTAATGTGTGCACCAGTGTCAGTAACGCTGGTGCCACAGGTAAAACGACAAGAAAAAAGGACAGATTTAGGAGATAAAAGTGAAAATTTAGGAGAAAAAGGCTTACAAGAAAAAAGTAGTAAAAAAATTGTAAAATTACTTGAAGAGTTAAAAACTTACAAGAAATTTTTAGCAAAATTACAAGAAAAAAGTCATAAATTGATGAGAAAAACTTTAGAAAAATTTGCAAATTAACAAAAAAGTAGCACATACATGAGTTAATAATTTGAAAATTTACAAGAAAAAAAAAGCCCCATATTTGTGAGGAAAAAAGTTATAAGCTTACAGTAAGAAAAGAGTTGCTCCAAATTTATGGGAAAAAGTAACAAATTAACAAGAAAATGGCAAATTTACAAGGAAAAAAATAACAAATTTATGAGAAAAAGTTGCAAGATTACAGTAAAAAAGTGGCAAATTTATGAAAAAGGTTCCAAAAGTACAAGAAAAAGTTCACAAATTTGCAAGAAAAAAGTCTCAATTTTACAAGAAAAACTGACAAATTTATAAAAAAAAGTTGCATGTTTGCAGTAAAAAAAAGTTGCAAATTTGAGAAAAAGGTCACAAGTATACAAAAAATAGTTGCAAATTTATGACAAAGTTTCAAATTATCATGAAAAATGTATCAAATTAGAGGAAAAAAGTCACAAATTTACAAGAAAATAGGAAATTTATGAGAAAATAAGTTGAAAATAAATAAACAGGTAAAGTCCATGTGGGCAAACACAGTTGGGGCCATCATGGAACCTGCAGACAAACCCACATGGACCCAGAGGACAACCCAGTTGAACCTGTGGTGGGGCCCACATGGCCATGCTGGCTGGGTTGTGTGTAAGGGAGGAACAGCGTCAGGACCGACTGCAGCATCTGGATGGGAACATGCACGTTCTCTGGAGATCTCAGAGATGATGAGCTGTAGATCCTGGCCAAACAATTAGCCACTGGTAAATGCTGGCTGCTATGAAGACATCTTTACTTCTGCTTTGTCTTCATCCTCCACTCTTTCATGTCCCTCTTTTCTTCTCCCACGTCCATTCCTCTCTGTCTTGTCCTCTTTGTAGTTAGAGCAGCAGAAACTGAGGAGAAGAGTCCAAGCCGGCCAATAAAGCTATTGAAGCATTACCCCCCTTATCCCCCCCCCCCCCCAATCCATCTCTCTCTCCCTCTGTTCAGGCCTTGCTGTGTTTTTGGCAGTTACCACTGACCACCATGAACGTCGATGCCAATTTTTGTGAAAACTGGCACATATGGCAGCTGAAGTGCCATATGCCATACAGAATATTTTTTGGCTGTTTCCCCCCATTTGTATAATCACTGGATCCCATATAAAAGTGGCTCATTATTGATTCATTCCTTCCCATTTTTTCTTCCTTTTTAATTCCCCTGTGTTTTTTCCTTGTTTTCCTTCATTTTTTCCCCAGGTCCTTTTGATGTCTGTGAGGACGGGAATGACGAGTTAATTTAACTTGCAGTGTGGGGATTAAAGGGTTTAGTTAATTCAAAGCTAAATGTGGGGATTATTGTTGGTGGACAAGTCCATCTTCATGCATTAATCTTGTTTTTATTCTGCTGCACAATAGCATGAATTAGGTTTTAAATGCTTAAATGCCAAATTGGTTTAATGCAACAAAGACATGAACCTACAGTAATTTTCCTTGTTGGTTTTAACCTATTATACAAGATTAATTAAAGGATTTTTATGTGACCAACTGTGTATTTTACAATTTTCTGTCATTCATACTGTTGCAATGTCAGCTATCTATATTGAACACCTCCTAAAGTTATAAATATTATGCAAAAAGGAGAGGTTTTATATTGATCTAAACATTCAGTTTCAGAATTTTTAAAAAAGTTTTGGCCTGCCAGAGCTTTCTGTCATGGTAGGGGCCCAGACAGGGCAGAAGGCAGGACTCAAACGCTGGGTGAGCTCTTGCCATGATTATTTATTAAGTAAAAACACAAAATAACACAGCTTGTGGGCTGAAACAAAAACAAGGCTATGGCTTGGCAGGCTAAGATGCAGGCTACGGCACAAACAGGGTAAACGAGGCAAAACTCAAGGCTAGGACAACTGGCAGGACAAAGCAGAAGAAGAAGCCATCTCTACTGCCATTCAGTCCATACAGCCAACCATGTACAGTAGAAAGAAATTATGTTTCTCCTATCTACAATGTTAATCACATGTAGAATCAGAGGGATCGCTGCTATGCAAGACACCGCCACAAACAACTTCTCCTTGCCCCATTCTATTATGCTGAGCACTAAGCTAGAAGGTGGGAAGTATCATTTTTATATGGTCTTTGGTATAACCCGGCTGGGACTTGAACCCCCAACCTCCCAGTTGTGGGGTGGATGCTCTATCATCTAGGCTACCACTTCAGAAGCGTGTGGGTTCACGCCAACATAACTATGATGCAGCGCCCAAGTAAGGGGCAGTGTTCCTTAAATAGAGCAAGACTAATTGAACATAAACACAAACAGTCATAGATAATCAAGGAACTAACAGAACAAAGACCAAGCTAGGCTAAAATAGAAAAACAAAAGACACTGTCAAAACAAAGGCTAGACCAGAACTAAAGATGATGACAGGAAAAATAATAATACAAAACATAAAACCCAAACTACTAATAATGCTAAACACAAAGAATCACAAATATAAACTCAAAGTGTGGGCATGCCCAGACAATGACATAGCCCCCCCGCCCCTTTAAGGGGTGGAATCCAAACACGCCAAGACAACACTCCCCAAAAATAAATAAATAAATTACCTTCCAGTGTGGGTGGTGGGGGCACAAGGCCAGGCAGGCCGAAAGAACCCCCCCCCCCCCCCCCAAAAGTTAAAAAAACCCCAAAACAAAACAAAAACAGTTCATCAGGGCAAAACAGAGCATGAGGCCCCAAACAAAAAACCAGGCAGGTCAGGTGGCCTCCAAAGTTCACAGGCCCACTGGACTGGAGAACAAGGTGGGTCACGGGGCCAACCCAAGTCCATGGGTCCCCAGACTGGAGTACAGGATGGATCGGGAGCCTACCATAATCCACTGGTCCCCAGACGGGAGTGCAGGGCATATTGGGTGGCCTACCAATGTCTCTAGGCCACCAGATCGTGAGGCACGGTGGGTCAGAGGGCCTCCAAAAGTTCATGGGCCCCCAGACCAGAGGACAAGGGGGATTGGGGTGTTGGCCAGCGTCCACAGACCTCCAGACTAATGAGCAGGGTTTGTAGAACAAGTGCTGAGTTGCGCCGGCCTCAGGACCTGATGATGTAGCCATGCCAGCCTCAGGAGCAGACAGTGGAGGTGCACGACCTCCAGAACACACAGCGCAGGCACACCAGCCTCAGAAACACTCGGCGGAGGCACACCATCCTCTGAAACAAACCGCGGAGGTGCACCGGCCTCTGGAACAAATGGCGGAGGCACACCAGTCTTTAGAACAAATGGCGGAGGCACACTGGCCTCATGTTCAGATGGCGGAGGTGCACCAGCCTCCAGAATACACGGCGGAGGTGCACCAACTTCTCGAGTGGATGACTAAGGTACACCGGCCTCAGGAGCTGACGGTTGTAGCGCACTGACCTCAGGAGTTGAAGGTTGGAGCGTGCTGACCTCAGGAGCTGACAGTTGGAGTGCACTGACATCAGGAGCTGATGGTGGGAGTGCACTGACCACTGGAGCTGATGACTGAGACACATCAAACTCAGGAACGGGCAATGGAGGCGCAACAGCTGCAGGAACAGGTAATGGTGGCTCACCGGCCTCTGAAACAATTGATAGCTGGGGAGCACTGACCACCAGAGAGAGCTGGGGCAAGCCAGGGGTTGTATTCCAGCAGGAATTTCAGTTTGTGTGAGGATTGCCTGCCTCCGCTCCTCCTGCTCCAAAACGTCCGCTGCCGGGGCTGGTAGAACAGAGGCAGCAGACAGCAAAGGAGCTATGGGGAAGGTGTGAGGTAACACACAGGGGGCAGGAGTAGGAACCGATGATCCAGGGCTAGGCTGGATGGAGCTGTCCAGGAATCCCCTTTGCCCAATCCGCATTATGCAGGGGTGAAGTTCAGTAACCTCGGGAAATTGCAGCAGGCCTGGGGAACTGAGAATATCCTCTGCTGCCAACAGATCCCCTAAATCCTCCCACCAGTTGGGGCGAACCAGAGCCTGGTCCACCAAACAGGCGACCTGGTCAAGAACCTCTGCCAACACCTCCCAACTCAATCCCTTCCTACTTCGGCCGATTTTGCCCGCTGAGTCCTTAACTGGCTCCGTCATTCTGACACAGTGGGTGCCCCAAAGGCGCAGAAGGCAGAACTCAAATGATAGGCGAGATCTTGGCATGATTATTTATTAAGTAAAAACACAAAATAACGCAGCTCGTGGGCTGAAATAAAAACAAGGCTAAGGTTTGGCAAGTAAATACAGGCTAGGAAGCAGGCTACCAACTACATCAACTTCTGTGTGGACAACACCGTACCCACCAAGACAATACAGTGTTGCTTGAACAACAAACCCTGGATCAACCCTGAGATGAAAACACTTCTGAGAGAGACGAAGAGGATCTTCAGGTCGGGGAACAGGGAGATGCTGAAGTCCGTACAGAGGGAGCTGAGGAGGAAGATCAGAGAAGGCAAGGACAGCTTTAGGAAGAAGATGGAGGACAAGCTGCAAGAGAGCGACATCAGCTGGGTCTGGAAAAACCTTAAAACCATCTCTGGACTCCAGAATACCTCCTCCCAGGCCATGGGGAGCAGGGAGTGGGCGAACAATCTGAATCTGTTTTTCAATAGGTTTGACCAACCGCCCTCCCCCCTGACTGCACACCAACCACTGCTGCCTCTAAAGTCATCGAGACCTGCTGTCCACACCCCACTCCACCAACACCCCTCCACTCCCAGCACACAACCCCCCAACCTGACCCTCACTAAGACCCAGGTGAGGATGGAGCTGAGGGAGATCAAGGCGAGGAAGGCCTCGGGACCGGACGGCATCAGCGTGAAGCTCCTCAAGTCCTGCGCAGACCAGCTGTGTGGGATTGTGGAGCACATCTTCAACCTGAGCCTGAAGCTGGGGAGGGTACCACAGTTGTGGAAAACATCTTGTGTGGTTCCTGTACCAAAGACTTCCCACCCCAAAGACCTGAACAGCTACAGACCAGTGGCCCTGACGTCTCACATGATGAAGACCCTGGAGAGACTGCTCCTTGCTCACCTCCGCCAACTGGTGGGGCCAGCGATGGATCCACTCCAGTTCGCCTACCAGCATGGCATTGGGGTGGAGGATGCAGTGATCTTCCTCCTTCACCGTTCCCTGTCCCACCTGGAGAAGCCCGGGAATGTGATGAGGATCATGTTCTTTGATTTCTCCAGTGCTTTCAACACCATCCAACTGATGATCCTGAAGGACAAGCTGCTGTGCGCAGGGGTGGACCAGCACCTGTCATCATGGGTCCTTGACCCAGTGGAGGAGATCGGAGAGAGAAGGATGGTGGCTAAACTGTCATCTCTGCTGGCGTCCGAGTCCCACCCTATGCAGGACATACTGAACGCACTGAGGAGCTCATTTAGCAGTAGACTACATCATCCTAGATGCGCGACCGAGAGGTTTCGCAGGTCCTTCCTACCTATGGCTGTCAGACTGTATAACCTAAGCAGGGCTGCTCGTAGAGATAGCAAAAAAAACATGACAACCTAATAGTATTGAATGCAAAAGACGCAACAGACTTACACAAATGGTCCCCTCCAGTATACATCTAGGATAATATCAGTCGCTATGGAGGGTGACAATATGTATGGATTCATATTCATACTATGTAGGGTAACTAAATAGACGGTTATGCTGTTTAGTCCATCTAGCTACAATGCCCCGCACTGTGTATGTATATATTTGTATATTTATGTGTACATATGTATATTCACTGCTCTTATTTTCTTATCTTCTAAATCTTTGCTCTGAGTGTTGCTATCCCTGTGCTGTTGCAATCCTGGAATTTCCCCATTGTGGAACTAATAAAGGCTTATCTTATCTTATCTTATCTTATCTTATCTTATCTTACAGCAAAAACAGGGTAAACAAGGCAAAACTCAAGGCTAGGGTAACTGGCAGAACAAGGCAGAAGTGTGTGGGTTCATGCCAAAATGACTATGACGCAGCACCTCCTTAAATAGAGCAAGACTAATTGAGCATAAACACAAACAGTCTTGTAATGGTTTCTGTGTGTACTCAGTCTCCCTCTCTCTCTCTCTGATTAGGCTCACTCCCTGTAGCCTTGTGCACCACCTGCTGCCAATTTGAGAGGCCCTTTAAATAGACCATTCTCCCTTCACTCTGTCTGGTGATTTTAACCTGCACACAGCCTGAACCATGCTCTGAGCTCTGCTTCATGTGATTATTCTGCCTTGCTGTGTTTTTGATCTTTGCTTGTCCTAGACCCTGAGACTGCCTGCCTTATTTGATTTATCTGCCAGCCTGCATCTAGTCTACTCTGCCCTACCCTCTGCCTGCCTCTGGATTCTGGAAATAGCCTTGCAGACTGGATTTGGATATTCTCAGATTTGTGCACATCCTCATCCCCCCCAAAGTAAGTTGACTTACCACTGTATCTCCATTGCTCTTCACTCTCACTCCCCCACACTTAGACCTGGCCAGCCTACTCACAAAACTTCCCTGGAATCACCCCAGCAGCACCTCTACACCTCTCTCCCTGGCAACCTGCTTCCCCAGCGTGGAGATCCTCCACCTGCTACCAGCTGCTCTCTCCTGCAGAAGTGTAAGCACACAGAAATTAACTTTAGAATCTCATCATACTGTTTATAAGTTCCACTTACCTGTCCCTCTGCTCACTCCTTTTAGGGTTGCCAGCTCTTCCGGTTCATCTACGTTGCATATTACCTTGCACAATTATTGTAATAAATATTTTTGTTTACTACAATTATCGTTTCATCCTGTGTCTGCTTTGGGGTCATATGCCACGCACCCTAACAATACATCGCCAGCAAAACTGACTGAGCAGACATAGGATGGAAACGTTAAAGGACCAGTTTGGGTCTCTTGTGCAATGGTTAGATCTGGTCGATTACCAGAATGTGGTCTTTTCAGATCAAATTAACAAACTTACCAAACGCTTGGTCCATTTGGAGACCACAGTGCAGCGTCTCACCACAGCTCTCTCCACCATCGCTCCCACTATCACAGCTCAGTCTCCCACCCGGTCAGGCCGCTCCCTTTTAGTTCCTAGTCCTCCCCGCTATAATGGTCAGTTGGGGGGCACCAGCAGGTTTCTCTCTAAATGCCAGCTTGTGTTTGACCACGTCCCAAGTGATTTTCCCTCAGTCGGATTGTTTATCTTAAGGAGTTGCTCAATGAGTATGCTCTTTCATGGGCCTAAGCCATTATCCAGGGGCCAAATTATAACATATACATCTACAACTGTTTTACGGAAGAGTTTACTTGTGTGTTTGGTCATTCTAAGGGGGAGGAGACGGCATCCTCTGGGCTCATGACTATTCACCAGGGGGCTAGATCAGCAACAGAGCACTCCACTGATTTCCGGGTTCTCATGGCCTCTGCAGGCTGGGATGACATCACACTATGCTCAGCAGTCACCTACAACCTTAACTCCACTCTCCGCAATGAGCTCGCTCGCCTTTGGGAGGAACCCGAGTCCCTGGACATGCTCATCTCCTTCATCATTAAGATAGACAATAGGCTACAAGAATGCTCAAGGGACCGACGGTCCAGTTCTCGGCCCCTAGCTCACTCCTCTCTGCCCCGCCTACAGCTTCCTCCCCTCCTGCCATGCGACGCATCGGAATCTACGGCAACGGGTTGGCTCAAGCTTCCCCAAGCCGAACAGCTGTGACGTCGCGAGGTAGGGTTGAGTTTCTATTGTGGGCAAGTGGGTCACTTGGCTGCACAATGTTCCGTGAAGGATAAGCACCGCTCGCTAGTCGCAGTAGGGAGACTAGCAGGCAATGCATCTAGATTCCTGCATTCACGCTTCACTTTACCCATACGATTGTTGCTTAATGACATTAAACATGTCAACTCTGCTCTGATCAATTTTGGAGCTGAACAAAACTTTATTTCAGAGAGTCTGGCAACCCAATTAAAGATTCCCTGTAGAGACCTAAAACAGCCCAAAGGCACAGTCACCCTGTCTGGCCAACAGATGAACCACTTTTCGAAGAAAACTGTGCCATAGCCATGTTATCCTCTGGGAATCATTGAGAACATACTGAATTCTTTGTCCTCCCTGTCTCCACCTCGCCTGTAGTATTAGGCTACCCGTGGCTAAGACTCCACAACCCAACCATTGACTGGGGTAAGGGGGCTATTAGTTCCTGGAGTCCCTTTTGCATGTCTGCCTGTCTCCAGTTGGCTGTCTGTTCCCCACACATCCCCACTCTCCCTCCTACTGCTGAATCCCCTGATTTATCCAACATGCCCTCCTTCTACCATGACCTGTCGCCCATCTTCAGCAAGACCAAAGCGCTGTCCCTCCCTCCTCACTGACCCTATGACTGTGCTATTGAGTTCCATCAGGGGGCTGGACTACCTTCCAGTCGCCTGTATAGTCTGTCAGCCCCTGAGAGGGAGGCCATGGACAAATACATGAAAGAATCCCTGAGCATTGGTATTATTTGCCCTTTGTTGTCTGCAGTGGGAGCAGGGTTCTTCTTCACTGGTAAAAAAGATGGCACACTCCGCCTATGCATCAACTTCTGTTAGCTCAACAACATTACGATCAAGGACAAGTATGCATTGCCTCTCATTAACTCTGCCTTCAATCAGCTTCAGGGATCCACCATCTACTACACCAAACTGGACCTCAGAAACGCATACCACTTGGTTTGAATCCACAAGGGAGATGAGTGGCTGACCAGTCATTTTGAATACCTGGTCATGCCCTTTGGCCTCACTACCTTCCCAGTGGTTTCTTGGCTTCCTGTGGTAACGTATCGTCACTTCCTGTGTTGCTGGCTGTCTGTGGTTTGTTCTTTGGTTAGCTCTCCTCATTCTCCTGAGGATTTTGCCTTTAATTTTATTTTAATCACTTTTTTCCTTCTATCGTTAGCTCTCACTTCTGTTTATCAAACCTCCTGCACCTGTGTGCACACTCAGTGTCATCTAATCACCCTCTTTAGCCTTCTGTTCACCTTTCATTGGTGTTTTTGTTAGCTTCGGGTTAGCCACTTGCTATGGCTACTAGCTCTCCTCCCCCTTCTCCTCTGGTGTGCTCTCTCTGTCAGGTGTTTAGCTATACCTCTGCCTCTTTTAGTGATGACGGTAAATGTAATAAATGTCTTTTTGAGGTGCTTGAGGTGAGGTTGTCTGATTTGGAATCCCGGCTCTGCTGCATTGAAACACCGTCTGCGCCAGTTAATCTTGACGGACATCCCTTAGCTGCAGCGGCGTTCCCTAGCATAGGGCGACCCGCTAGCGGTCCTCTGGTCCTCCTCAGCAGTGAGGAGACTGGGTGGGTGATGGTGAGAAGGAAGCCTAGTCGCAAAGCCCCGGTTCACCACCAACCTGTTCATGTTTCTAATCGTTTTTCCACGCTCAGCGACACACCCACTGAGGAAAAAACTCTGATCATTGGCGACTCTGTAGTCAGAAATGTGAACCTGAACGTGACTCCAGCGGCCATAGTCAAATGCATTCCTGGGGCCAGAGCAGGCGACATCGAGTCAAATTTGAAAATGCTGGCTAAAAGTAACTGTAAATATTCCACAATTGTTATCCACAGCGGCATTAATGACGTCTGACTCCGGCAGTCGGAAGTCACAAAAATTAATGTGGAATCGGTGTGTGACTTTGCCAAAACAATCTCTGCCTCTGTAGTATTCTCTGGGCCCCTCCCCAATCTGACCAGTGATGACATGTTTAGCCGCTTGTCATCCTTCAACCGCTGGCTGTCTGTGTGGTGTCCTGCAAACAACGTGGGCTACATAGATAATTGGAGCTCATTTTGGGGAAAATCTGGTCTTATTACATGAGACAGCGTCCATCCCGCTTTGGATGGTGCGTCTCATTTATCTAACAATCTGGCATCCTTTTTATCCAAATTTCCAAAACATTGACAACTCAGAGTTGGGACCAGGAAGCAGAGTCGCAATCTTACACACCTCTCTGCAGCTTCTCTTCATCCGCCACCCCTCAGCTTAGCCCCTGTCTTCCCCATCAGAGAATCATTGTCTGCTCCCTCCAAAGTAAATAAAAATATAATGTAAAAGAATCCCAAAGTGATTAAACAAAAGTTGGCAAAACAAAAATTAAACATGAAGCCTCTAAATTGAATGATTTGGCCTCTCTTTCTCCTCATAATTTAAAAATTAAATGTGGTTTGTTAAATATTAGGTCTCTAACTCCCAAGTCTCTGCTAGTCCATGATCTGTTAATTGATCATCAGACTGATTTAATATCTCTTACAGAGACTTGGTTAGGCAAAGAGGATTATGTTGATTTGAATGAATCAACTCCCTCTGGTTATTTAAACTGTCAAAATCCCAGAAGTTCTGGTCGTGGAGGAGGAGTAGCAACAATTTACCATTCCAAATTACGAGTTAATGCAATGCAAAAAACACATTATCAATCCTTTGAGGGCCTGGTCCTCAGTATTGGGCATTTTAGCAATTTTAGGCTAAACCCAATTTTATTTGCCATAGTTTATCGTCCTCCATCAACCTACTCAGAGTTTTTATCCGAATTTGCCGAATTCTTAGCTGATTTAGTGCTGAAATCAGATAGAATAATTATAGTAGGGGGCTTTAATATACGTGTATATGTAGATTGTGATTGCCTTAATATGGCATTTAATTCAATATTAGACTCGATGGGGTTTTCTCAGAAAGTAGGAAATTGTACCCATTATCTCCACCATACGTTGGACCTTGTTCTGACATATGGCATAGAAACAGAAAATCTGGTAGTGTCTCCTTATAACCCTGTACTGTCAGACCATTGTCTGTTAACCTTTGATTTTACTATTTCTGACTATTTGGCTCCTAAAGAAAAATATTACTACAGTAGATGCCTCTCAGATGATGTTGTTACCAAGTTTATGCAGATTGTTTCATCTATGCCATGTGTCAACACAACGGAAATAAGCTATAGACAGCTTGCTCCTTCTGTAATTGAAAGCATGGTAGATAGTGTTACAGCTTGCCTGCATCAGACTCTAGACTTGATGGCCCCTTTAAAAAAGAAAAAGTCTATACAGAGATTTCTAACCCCTTGGTTCAACACAGAAACTCGTAGCTTAAAACAGAAGACTCGTCAATTAGAAAGAAAATGGCGCTCCACTAATTTAGATGAAATCTTTATAGCTTGGAGAAATCATCTTTTAATTTATAAAAAATCTCTTAGAAAAGCTAGAATGAGTTATTATTCTGCATTAATAGAAGACAACAAGAATAATCCTAGGTTTCCTTTCAGCACTGCAGCCGGGCTTACAAAGGGTCAGGACTCTGTTAATCCTAGCATTCCCTTCAAGCTTGCTAGTCAGGACTTTATGAACTTTTTCAATCATAAAATTTTATCTATCAGAGATAAAATCAGTCAGATTCTTCCCACTGTTAACTTAAATACAGTAACTACTACAACTCCTTCAATTGATATCTGTTTGGATGAGTTTACTCCAATTGACCTTTTAGAGTTAGACAAAATAATTTCCTCATCCAAGCCTTCAACTTGTCTTTTAGACCCTATTCCTACCAGGTTATTTAAAGAAGTCTTCCCACTTACTGGTAGCTTTATTCTTCAAATAATCAATTCTTCATTGACTTTAGGCCATGTACCGCAGGCTTTTAAAACGGCTGTAATTAAACCGTTACTCAAAAAGCCAACGCTGGATCCAGGAGTTTTAGCTAACTATAGACAATCTCTAATCTCCCTTTCATTTCAAAAATCTTAGAAAGAGTTGTTGCTACGCAATTATTTGACCACCTGCAGGGAAATGGTTTACTTGAAGAGTTTCAATCTGGGTTTAGAATACATCATAGTACTGAAACAGCCTTAGTGAAGGTCACTAATGACCTCCTTATTGCATCTGATAATGGACTTGTTTCTGTTCTTGTCCTTTTAGACCTTAGTGCAGCTTTTGATACTATCAATCATAATATTCTACTTGATAGATTAGAACACTATGTTGGACTTAATGGAACTTTGTTGCAGTGGTTTAGATCTTATTTATCTGATAGGTTCCAGTTTGTTCATGTCAGTAATGAGTTTTCTTTCAATTCAAAGCTCAGATTCCACAGGGATCTGTGCCAGGCCCTACTCTTTTTAATTTATATATGCTTCCCTTAAGCAACATTATTAGAAAGCACTGTATACATTTTCATTGTTATGCAGATGACACACAATTATACCTGTCAATGAAGCCAGATGATAGTAATCAATTAGCCAAGTTAGAAGCCTGTCTTAAGGAAATCAAAGCTTGGATGACTTGCAATTTCCTGCTATTAAATTCAGATAAGACTGAAGTCATTCTTGTTGGTCCAACAAACCTTAGAAATACCTTTCCAAATCAAACTTTTAGTTTGGGTGGGGTTACTCTTTCTCTTAATAGCTCTGTGAGGAACCTTGGAGTTATTTTTGATCAAGATCTGTCTTTCAATTTACATATTAAATTCATCTCTAAGACTGCCTTCTATCATTTGCGTAATATTGCCAAGATTAGGAGCATCTTGTCTCAGAGTGATGCTGAGAAACTGATCCACACTTTTGTTAGCTCTAGATTAGATTATTGTAACTCTTTATTATCAGATTTTCCCCAAACACATTTAAAAAGTCTTCAGTTGATCCAAAATGCTGCAGCAAGAGTTTTAACAGGTACTAGAAAGAGAGATCATATCTCTCCGGTTCTGGCCTCCCTTCATTGGCTTCCCATAGAGTTCAGAATTAAGTTTAAAATCCTTCTTCTTACTTACAAAGCTCTAAACAATCAGGCCCCTTTTTATTTCAAAGATCTGATACTACCGTATTATCCTAACAGAGCACTATGCTCCCAAAATGCTGGATTACTTGTAATACCTAGAATCTCCAAAAGTACAATGGGAGGCAGAGCCTTCAGGTATCAAGCTCCTCTCTTGTGGAACCAGCTGCCAATCTGGATTCGGGAGTCAGACTTGATCTCTGTTTTTAAGAATAGGGTTAAAACCTTCCTTTTTGATATAGCCTACAATTAGGGAGGGATCATGTGTCTCTGAACCCTCCCTTAGTTATGCTACTAATAGGTTTAGACAGCCAGGGGACCTCCAATAATGCACTGGGCTTCACTCCTTTCTTCACTCTCAATGAAATTTTTTTTTTTTTGCTGGTCATTAACATCTGTTTGTTCTCTCCCATAGACTGAATCCCCATTGTGCTGTTTGCTCTCTACATGTCTGTTCTTTTCAGCTTCTCTATCCCCTCACCCCCCAGCCAGTCACAGCAGATGACTGACCCTCACTGAGCCTGGTTCTGCTGGAGGTTTCTTCCTGTTAAAAGAGAGTTTTTCCTCCCCACCGTCGCCATGCGCTTGCTCACAGGGGATCACTTGATTGCTGGGGTTTTTCTACAACTGTGGGTGTTTCCCCTACAGTTGAAAGTGCTATGAGATGACTTTTGTTGTGAAATGGCGCTATATAAAAATGAAGTTGAATTGAATTGAATTGAAATGAACAGTGGTATTTCAACGCCTTATCAATGATGTCCTGCAGGACTTTCTGGGTAACTTTGTATTTGTGTACCTTAACGACATTTTCATATTCTCTCGCTCATCCAGTTGACCAAATAGCGGGGTCTTTGGGATGTGCTCATCTCCCATCCTTGAGAAGTGTTCAGCCCAATGCAGGCAGGCACGTATGATGAAAGACTCAACGCTGGTGATGTTGCATTTGTGGAGAATCTCTATGTTGGTGATCGTGTCCTTCCAGGTGTCACCACATAGTTTTCTGAGGCATCTCATGTGAAATTGCTTAAGCTTCTTCACATGTGGACAGTACGTTGTTCATGTCTAGCATCCATACAGGAGGGTTGATGGGACTACGGTTCGGTAGACTTGAACCTTGGTACTCAGTTGGATGTCATGCTTTGACCACAATTGGTGTTCCAGATGTCCATACAAGGTGCTTGCCTTGCTGATGCATGATGTGACATCATCATCGATCTTAGCATTCTGCGAGGTGACTCCTAGATGGTCCCTAGAGAAAGAGGCTAGATAGCTCATAGCAACAAGCCCAATACGCCGTACTTCCAAAGCACCCTCCACAACAGACCACGAGGGATGCCATCAAATGCCTTTTCCAGGTCCGCAAGTCTACATGTGGACTGGTTGGACAAATTCCCACGAACCCTCGAGGATCCTTGAGAGGGTAAAGAGTTGGTCCAATGTGCCACAACCAGGAAGAAAACTACATTGTTCTTCCTGAATCCGAGGTTCGACCATTGGTCGAACTCTCCTCTCCAGTACCTTAGCATAGACCTTTCTGGGGAGGTTCACAGGTTTGAGCACTCAAAAATTGGAACACACCCTCTTAAGATAAGATAAGATAGGCCTTTATTAGTCCCCCAATGGGGAAATTCCAGGATTGCAACAGCACAGGGATAGCAACACTCAGAGCAACAATCAGAAGGCAAGAAAAAACAAGAGCAGCTAGTATACAAATGTACATATTACTATAAATATATATATATATATATATATATATATATATATATATATATATATATATATAGACACACAGTGCGGAGCATTGTGGTTGGTGGATGTGCAGCAGAAATTCTAAGCTCTCTCTCCGCGGATGCGACGGGCCAGCTGGATGTCTTTGGGCATGATGGTGACCCTCTTGGCGTGGATGGCGCACAGGTTGGTGTCCTCGAAGAGACCCACCAGGTAGGCCTCGCTGGCCTCCTGCAGAGCCATGACGGCGGAGCTCTGGAAGCGCAGGTCGGTCTTGAAGTCCTGAGCGATCTTCCTCACCAGGCGCTGGAAGGGCAGCTTATGGATGAGCAGCTCCGTGGATTTCTGGTAGCGATGGATCTCTCTCAGAGCCACGGTACCGGGCCTGTAACGGTGAGGCTTCTTCACTCCGCCGGTGGCCGGAGCGCTTTTCCAAGCAGCCTTGGTGGCCAGCTGATTCCTGGGGGGCTTTTCCTCCAGTAGATTGTCTCTCTTGTCCTCCTTCTTAAAAAGAGGAACCACCGCCCCATTTTGCCATACCAAAGGTACTGTCCCCAACTTCCACACAATGTTGCAAAGGTGTGTCAGCCATCACAATGCTACAACATCCAGGGTCTTGAGGTACTCAGGGTGAATCTCGTCCAGCCGTGGGGCCTGGCCACCAGTTTTCTAACCACTTCGGCAACCTCAGCCTTTGTGATGGTCGAGTCATCCCCCTCTTCCTCAGGCTCTGCTTCTACTATGGAAGACGTATCAGTCAGATTGAGGAGATCCTCGAAGTATTCCTTCCACTGTCTGACAGTATTCCCAGTTGAATCAGCACTTCTCTATCCACATAATACTTAGTGGGAACAGGGAGTTGCTTCCCCCTCCTGAGTCGCTGGACAGTTTGCCAGAATCTCGTCGGTGGTGACTGAAAGTCTTGCTTCATGGCCTCACCAAACTCCTCCCACACCCAAGTTTTAGCCTCAGTGACTGCTCAAGCTTCACTCTGCTTCGCCTGCTGGTACACCCCAGCTGTTTCAGGAGTCCCATAAGCCAACTGAGCTTGTTGGCCTCCTTTAGCTATCTATCCACCTATCCACACTGCTGCACTATTTTTTAACATGACAGCAGTTTGAAACAGAAAGTGTAGCTTAAATATTTCCACTCAACTGGATATAGACCATCTGACTTCGGAGCTGCAGCTTCCCGTGCCATGTTTGTTTTGCTGTTTCTATGCTAACACGTAACTTCCATCAGCAGTGTAATGGTGTGACATCATCATGCAGTAGACCCCAAATATCACAATATTCAATTTTACACCGGTATGAAAATTTATACCAGTATTATCATGAACGATACAATATGGTACACCCCTAGTCTCGTGGAGTGGGCACGGAGACTCTGGTAAATTCTCTCTGAGGGAAGGAGGCTGAAGAGGGAGTGTGAGGGGTGGGAGGTGTTGCCCCTGATGTTGATGCCTCTGTGGGTGTGGTAGATGTCCGAGAGGGAAGGCAGAGGGGCACCAATGATCTTGCTGGTTGCTTTCACTGTGTGTTGTGGAGTCTTCCAGCAGGAAGTGGTGCAGCTTCTTCTTCTTCCAGCTCTGAGAGAGAGCAGTTGCATTTTTCCCTCCTCCTGTCTGCCTTCCTGACCTATTCCCAGCTTTGCAATGTTGCGTTTTTGTCTGTGTTTAGTCGCTTTTCTCCTGCTGAATCTTAATCTAAACGGAAATTATGGATTTGGAAGCGGCTTAAACATGCTATTGTCACTATTTTTTCAACAAGAATCGGGCCAAGGGGGAGCCCAAGAATTGGAACCTGCTGAGTGTATGATTCGACTGGAGATGCAGAAGACATCTATTGGCTACGACACAGGATTCTATTTTTGGCTCTGGAGTTTCCTGGTTTGTTTCAGAAATTGAGGAAGGTGGAGAGCTGTTCAAAATGCGGATCCAGGCAAGCTTCTTCACCAATTCGACCAGTTGGGGAGTGCACGAGGCGGCATGGTGAACTGAATGGAGATTCAGATGGTGGAATACATCTTGAAGTCGCCAGTGCTCTCCAGAGTATGTTAAAGTTTAATCCTGCACATGGAAATTCTGAAGCACAGAATTGCACGGGTGAGGAAATTCTATTCTCTGAGTACACTGTGCAGATTTGACCTTCTTTGGTACCCTGTATTTACATTCCTCCCGATGAAGATAAGCGGAAGAAGCGGCTCTCTAACCCAAACAATCGACAGACAGCTGCTGTTTTCAGTGGATGAACTTCTCAAGGACAGTCTATGTGCCTTCATCTGCAAGCAAAGAGACAGACTCCGGACTTGTTTATAAGTCACATGACTATAACATCTATCTACTGCCTGGAGGCGCCCTCTGCTGTTCACTAGCAACTGTCACACCTACACTACACAAATGCACACAACATTACACGAACTGACACATATATATTGACTCATACATACACTGCCTCTCTCAACTCTTTGTGTGATCTATATTGTCTGCTAATTGTGCATAGAGGGTTTTTTCTGTGTAGTCAAAATTTTGCTCATTTGAGCTTTATATGAGCTTATACGAGCGTTATTCTGATTAACTATGTTTTTTCTCTCTCCTATTGTGTTTTCCTCCCCCTCCCTTCCCCTCTTTACCTCCACTGTATGACAGGCGCATTGCATGGCTGCTGCGTCATTGGATGCGCCTAACGTGCGCATCCAATGTCAAGTCAAATTCCTCGTATGTTTACTTGTAAATATACTTGGCAATAAAGCTGATTCTGATTCTGATTCTGATTCTGATTCCGTACCACACCGTGATGCAGCTGGTGAGGATGCTCTCAATGGTGTGCCGATAGAATGAACACATGATGGGGGGTGGGACTTGTGCTCTCCTCAGTTTGCAGAGGAAATAGAGGAGAGTTTGAGCCTTCTTGTCCAGTGATGTGGTGCTGTTGGACCGTGAGAGGTCCTCAGATATTTGCACCCCCAGGAACTTGGTGCTTCTTACCATCTCTCCAGCTGCTCCATCAATGATCAGAGGGGGATGCTTTGTGTGTCCTCTCCTGAAATCAGCCACAATCTCCTTGGTTTTTCCCACATTCAGGAAGAGATTATTGTTTTTACACCACTGGACCAGTTGGCTCACCTCATTTCTGTAGTTGGCTTCCTCATTGTTGGTGATGAGGCCCACCACCGCCATGTTGTCCTCAAACTTGATGATGTGGTTGGTGCTGTAGGCTGGTACGCAGTCATGGGTCAGAAGGGTGAAGAGCAGTGGGCTAACTTTACACCTTTGTGGGGCCCCTGTGCTCAGTGTGATGGTCTTGGAGGTGTTGCTGCCAACCCACACATTCCATGGCCTCCCTGTGAGAAAGTCCAGCACCCAGTTACAGAGAGAGATTTTGAGTCCCAAGTGTCTGAGGTTTTGTGTTAGGTGTTGGGGGATGATTGTGTTGAAGGATAAAGTGAAGTCCAAGAACAACACTCACATGTAGGAGTTCTTTCAGTCTAGGTGGGTGAAGGCTGGATGGAGAGCAGCAGAGATGATATCTTCTGTGGTTCTGTTTGACCTGTATGCAAACTGAGATCGGTCATGGGAGGGAGGGGGGATGGACTTTATGTTCTGCATAACCATCAACTCAAAGCACTTCATTATGATGGAGGTCAGTGCTACTGGCTGGTAATCATTGTAGCCGGATGGGATGGGCTTCTTTAGGGGGAGGAGTGGTCTTCTGTACTGATGTGCTGTTTTGTGCTTCAAAGCGGCCGAAGAAGTTGTTTAGGTTGTTGAGTAGTGTAGTGTCACTTGCAGAGGTCTGAGGTGGAGGTTTGTAGTTGGTGAGGGTCTGTATGCCATGCTAGAGGGAATGTGCATCTCTGGTGTTGCTGAAGAGGCAGGATAATTTCTTGCTGTACTGTCATTTTGCCTCCTTGATGCCTAGGGACAGGTTGGCCCGAGCTGTTGTTAGTCCTGCAGTGTCACTGGCCCTGAAGGCTGTGTTCCAAGCCCTCAGGAGCCTGTGAACCTCTGCTGTCATCCATGGCTTCTGGTTGGCACGAACAGTGACAGTTTGGCAGTGAGTGACATCATCAATGCATTTAGTTATGTATGCTACAACAACCTCAGTGTACTCTATATTTGTGTGTCCCTTGTGAGCAGCTACATGCTTTAAAGTGTCCCAGTCTCTTGTGCTGAAGCAGTCTTTCAGAGTATTGGAGGCCCCTTCTGGCCACACATGTACCTGCTTCTTTGTTGGTCTGATGGCCTTCACTCTGGGTTTGTATGTAGGGTGCGGCTTCAGCCATCACCCATTTCTGGTAACTTATGTTGAACTGTATAATCAGAGGAGTTATTGTCTAATTTGACCTTGATGGATTTTCTTCCCCCTTTGTTATATTATTCTGTTTCTTTTAATCTGTACTTTTAATCTATCCGAAATAAAGATTGATTGATTGATTGATTGATTGATTGATTGATTGATTGATTGATAGGCCTTAGTAAGATGGTGATGTGATCAGAGACCTAGGTGGGGGAGGGGGGCCTTGTATGCTGTCTTGTGGGTTGTGTACACCAAGTCCAGCAAGTTGTCACCTCTTGTTGGAAAGTCTACATGTTGGTGTAGTTTTGGTAGGAGGGCCTTTAAATCCGCATGTTTGAAGTCTCCTGCTGTGATGAGGAATTCGTTTGGATGCACTGTTTCTGTCTCATTGGTGGCCTGATAGAGTTCATTTAGCGTCTCACTCAAGGGTGGAACTTTGTTTCAAACGTTGGGGGGTTGAGAGCTCTGCCTGTATAAGGATTATTTTTTTTTAAATCTTTTTATTATAGGACTGTCAGGCTATCAGTACAGGCAGTTGTCTCCAGTGTCCTCTTTTCCATTTTTAAAGGAAAAGGATGTTTTTAAGCAAAAACTGACAGTATGTTTCCTAGTGTGGAGGAAGAGTGCAAAATCGTTAACTTTGCTAAAATGACAAAAATGGTAAATGGCATTCACTTATATAGCGCTTTTATTCTCATCTCTTGATGACCAAAGCGCTTTACAGATCCTGCTATCCACCCATTCACACACACATTCACACACTGACAAGGTTAATTTACCTCTTTATTTTGGCATTCCCATATTAGTAACAGTTGTAAACATTATTTCCTTGATTTACCAAATCTATATTCAGCCTTGTAATAGTCTATGCCACTGTGAAGCAGCAGGCCTACTTAATACCCATTATACATTAAGTATTTCAGCATTGGCAGAAATCAAGTTTTGACTATTGTTACCTGGTCATGTGTGCCTCCTGTACCTCCTCTCTCTCTCTCTCTCTCTCTCTCTCGTGCGCATGCGTGGGCGTTTGTGGGAGCAGGGGTGTGGAGTGGTGTCGAGTGAGTACTTTAAACTTTGTATTTTCTAACTTTTTCTCTATCTTGTGTGTTTGAGGTGTGTGTGTTTAATATAGTGGGTTGAGTGTGTGTGTGCTGGGGTGTGAGTGTTGGAGTGAGTGTGTTGGGGAACGGTAGCTTCTGCTGCCGGTTTTTCCCGGCCGGCATCATGCCGGTGATTGATGGTGGTGTGGAGTTTGAGCGCTTAACCCGGCGTCATGGTGTGAGAATCCTCCCGACAGTTCCCTGTTCTGTGGAGGAGGCCAGCCTCGCTGTAGGACAGGTGGTTGGGCATGGCAGCATAAAATCAGCATCGAGGATGAACAGCGCAATTGTGATCTTTCTGGATTCGACTGAAAAAGCTGATCAGGTGGTGGCACAGGGAGTGGTCCTAGGTGACACTTTTACTCCCGTTTTACTGCTGGCGAATCCGTCTAGGAGGATCACCATCTCAAACGCTCCTCCTTTCATTAAAAATGATCAGCTGATTAGAGAGTTGTCCCGTTTTGGCCAGGTTGTGTCCCCTATCAGAATGGTCTCTCTGGGTAGTAAATCACCCCTGCTGAAGCATGTTGTATGTCATAGGAGGCAGTGTTTCATGGTGTTGAAAGACAGCTCTGCTGAACTGAACGCGTCTTTTAATTTCAGGATTGACGGCTTTAGCTACTTGGTGTTTGCAACATCTGAAACCATGAAGTGTTTTGCATGTGGCGCAGAAGGCCATCTTATTAGGTCATGTCCTGAAAAGGCGAACACAAAGAGCACTGGCGGTAAGAAAGGTGACGCCGCTGTTTCTGGTGGTCCGGAGGGTAGCGCTACATGTGCTGGGGCGGCCGCGGCCGCCTCTGCTGGGGTGGCCGCGGCGGGCGCGGTAGTTGCCCCCCCAAACAGTGATGGTGGGGAATTTCTGTCTGGCGGCAGCTCTGATCATTGTGACGAGCCTGTCGCCCGGGGTAAACAGGTGGAGGGTGTAAGTAAAAGTGCAGTTAAACGAAGGAACCTGAATGAACAGACTTTGCAGGCGGGGGAGGAGCGGTTTGAGGCTGTAGCGGACACACAGAGCAAACACTGCATGACAAACGTTGCGTTTCATGAAGAAATGCAGGAATGTAGTTTTGTTGAAGAGGATCCTTTTAAAGCTGCACAAAAAAGGAAAAGTGCGGAAAACTTGCAGAGCTCTGCTAAATCTAGTAGGGTTGGGAATTTAGATTTACTGAATGAGAGCGCTTCTGACGAAAGTGGAGATGAGTCTGAACTGATGCAGACGCAGACGCAGGAGGAGCAAAGCTCCTATTGTTTTACTAAAATTAGGCAATTTCTCCAGGTGACTAAGGGGAGCAGAGCTGTGAAAGTGGAAAATTACTTTCCAGATCTGGAGTTATTCGTGGCATCAGCTCGCAAATTTATGAAACTGAATGATGGGAATGAGACTTTCACTGATCAGGAAATTTATCGTTTAAAGAAACTGGTTGCTAAACTGAAATTGCAAATTACTAACAGTCATGTTGACTCTTAGTTTGTTTCTTCCCTTTTATGCTATGTGTGTGTTTTTTTACTGTACCCTATTTTTATCCTTTTTAATGCCCCACCTTAGAATTGGCACTCTCAATATTAATGGGGCCAGGGATGATGTAAAAAGGGCCTCTTTATACAAGCTTTTTAATTTAAAGAAACTTGACGTGCTGATGGTCCAGGAGACTCACAGCACTGTGGACATTGAGAGCCATTGGAGAAAAGAGTGGGATGGCTGCATTTTTTTTAGCCACAAATCCAGTAGCAGTGGGGGGGGGTGGCTGTACTTTTCTCTAGGGGTTGTGTGCCTGTCTCTTATGAGGTAGAAGAGGTGGTGAGAGGTCATTTCCTCTTATTAAAGGTACAGTTTGAAAACGTGAACTTCGTTTTTATAAACGTGTATGTGCCAACACAGAGAGCAGAGAGGATCAGGGTCTTTGACGTGCTTTCGGATACGGTTAAGTCCTGTGATCCAAATAGTTTTTTATTTCTGGGGGGTGATTTTAACTGTACATTAAACCACAGACTAGACAGGAACCATCAGGAGCCTCACCCTGCTTCTGCCAATAGGCTGAGAGAACTGGTGAAAACACATGAAATGGCCGATGTGTGGAGATCACATCATGGGGACCAGAGGCAGTACACCTGGAGCCATGTCAAAGATAATCTTTTATCTATGGCTAGGTTAGACCGTTTTTATGGTTTTAAACATCAAATGAGTGTTTTTAAAAATAGTTGTATCTGTCCTGTTGGTTTCACTGATCACTGCCTGCGGTTTTGTTCTGTGTTTATTGAAAATGTAAAGTGTAAGAGTGCTTTTTGGCATTTTAACAATACACTTTTAAATGATGTGTTTTTTAAAGAGGTTTTTCATGATGTTTGGAAGTCACACAGGGAACAAAAACCCTCTTTTAGTTCTCTCCAATTGTGGTGGGATTTTGGTAAGGCCCAGATAAAACAACTCTGCCAACAGTACACTCAAAATGTCACTCGTAGCTTGACCCAATCCTTGAAAGTTCTGGAGACTGAGGTGGTAGAACTAGAGGAGTTGCTCAGTTCTAAGGGAAAACAGGAGCACTTAGAGGCTCTCAAGTCAAAAAGGTCAGCCTTGGCTAGCTTGCTAGGGGTCACCGCACAGGGTGCTCTGGTCCGCTCACGCTACATGGATGTAGCTCTGATGGACTCGCCCTCCCAGTACTTTTTTGGACTGGAGGGGAAAAATGGACAGAGAAAGCTCATTCACTCCTTGTTGGGCGATGACGGGAGAACAATCTCCACAGCAGCAGAGATCAGGAAACACGCTGCTAGCTTTTACAGTGAATTGTTTAGAGCAGAGTGGAGGGAGGACACGTCACTGGGCCAGGTCTTCCTTGATGGTCTTCCAGTGCTCTCAGAGGACCTTGTTGCCGGCTTGGATGCTCCACTGTCTCTGTCTGAGCTGCATACGGCGCTAATGAGCCTCCAGAATGGAAAATCACCAGGCATAGATGGTCTCTCTGTGGACTTTTTTAAGGAATTCTGGCCCCTGCTTGGTCCAGACCTGCTGGAGGTTCTCCAAGATAGCTTGGAAAGGGGGACCCTACCCACGACCTGCAGGAGGGCCATCATCACACTGTTGCCGAAAAAGGGGGACCTCCAGAGCCTAAAGAACTGGAGGCCAGTCTCTCTGCTCTGCACAGACTACAAGATTCTCTCAAAAGCTCTGGCCCGAAGACTGAGAAAGGTGATGAGCGAGCTCATTCATGTAGACCAGACTTACTGTGTGCCTGGCAGGCTGATTAGTGACAACGTCACTTTAATTCGGGATATTTTGGAGGTCTCTGGTTCATTGGCGGTAGAAACTGGTTTGATTTCAATTGACCAGGAAAAGGCGTTTGATCGGGTTGAACACCAATATTTATGGACAGTTTTAACAGCTTTTGGGTTCAGCCCAGGCTTCATAGCCAGGATACGGGTCTTGTACAGTGACATTGAGAGTGTGCTGAAGATAAATGGGGGCCCGTCTGCCCCTTTAAAAGTCCAGAGGGGGGTTCGGCAGGGCTGCCCTCTCTCAGGGATGCTGTACTCCCTCGCCATAGAGCCTTTGCTTCACTGCCTGAGAAGGGATCTATCAGGAGTTACTTTTCCTGGCTGTGACACCACGTTCAAGCTGTCGGCCTATGCAGATGATGTAGTCATTCTGCTAAACAAGCAGAGTGACATTGACGTTCTGGTTAGGAGTGTCAATCTTTTTGGCCAACTTTCCTCTGCAAAGATAAACTGGGGAAAAAGCGAGGCTCTGATGGTGGGGGAGAAACTAGAAAATCAGCTTACGCTGCCGGGTGGGTTGATTTGGAAAAAAGGAGGTTTTAAGTATCTTGGTGTCTTTATTGGAAATCAGCAGTTTGAGCAAAAAAATTGGGATGGGGTCATAGAGAAGATTAACGGGAGACTAAACAAGTGGAAGTGGCTAATGCCAAGAATATCGTTTAGAGGAAGAGTGCTCATTTTAAATAATCTTGTTTCCTCATCCCTGTGGCACCGCCTCATGTGCATGGACCCCCCTGCTGGTTTGTTGTCCAAAATTCAGTCTTTTTTGGTGGACTTTTTTTGGGGGGGGTGGACTCCACTGGGTTCCTCAAGCCCTGTTATTTCTTCCCAAAGAGGAGGGGGGGCAAGGAGTGATTCATTTAGTTAGTAGAGGTGCTGCTTTTAGACTGACTTTCATACAGAGACTGCTGACGGGCCCCCAGGACCTGGTATGGAGGCCTTTGGCCTGTGTTATTTTACAGAGAGTCCTTGGGCTTGGGCTAGACCTCCCTGTGTTTTTAATGGATTTTAAGAACTCTAATGCACTGTCTTTACCCAGTTTTTACCGCAGTCTCTTTTCAGTGTGGACTCTTTTTAAAAAACAAAGAGGGCCATGCGATTCCCTCTACTGGTTGTTGAGGGAGCCGCTGGTTTTTGGTGGTCGCCTTGGTGTCCTGCCGGGAGTTGGAAGGACCTTCCTTGATAGGCTGTGTTCCAGGAACATTCTCACTCTGAAGCAAGTGGTGGAACTGGCTGGTCCTGGCCTCAACAACGCCTCAGCTTTAGCAGCTCATCTTGGTGTCAGGTCGAATCGTTTCATCGATGGTCTTCTTGCACACTGGAAACAGGAGCTTCATGGACTTGAGCACTCCCTACTCTTGGACTTTAGCAATGGCACGCTGCAGCCAGAAAGCACTGACCCCTTTCCCTCTCTCACGCTCTATATGGACTTTGACGTCGCTCCTTGCTCCTTACTGGCATTCTGTGCTCCCACTGGTGTGGACTTTGGAGGAGCCAGTGGTAAGGCACTCTACAGACTGGTGGTGATGGCACTCAACAAGGACCGATTGAACACCTGTGTGGACACTCCTTGGAGAGCCTATTTTAAACTAGGAAAAGGGCATCGGCCTGCCTGGAGGGCTCTTTACAAAGCCCCTCTCCCTAAGAGGCATGGAGACTTACAGTGGAGGGTCCTGCATGGTATTATAGCTGTCAATGCTTTTGTTTCTGTGATTAACAGCAGTGTCAGTGATCAGTGTGTTTTTTGTTCCTCTAGGGAGACTGTTTTTCATTGTTTTATTGAATGTCAGCGCCTGAGTGGCCTCTTTGAACTTCTCACAAAACTTTTTCATATTTTTAAGGAAGTTTTCTCTAAGCAGGTTTTCATTTGTGGTTTTATGTACAATCGTCGTTTTAAGCAGAAGTGTCAACTACTGAACTTTGTTTTAGGGCAGGCAAAGTTGGCTATCTATGTAAGCCGGAGAAGAAAACTTGAAAATGTTGAGAATGATGTTGATGTCAAAATTTTATTTGTGAGGCTACTTAAAGCCAGAATCAGGCTGGACTTTCAGTTTTTTATGGGGAATGGGGATGTGGAAGGTTTCAGGACCCTCTGGTCCCTGGAGAATGTCCTCTGTTCAGTTCATGATGGACAGCTTTTTTTGGGGCGTTTTTTGGGGGATTAATTTTCTGTGTAACATAGCATGATATAGAAATTGTATTGACTGATGGACAAGTGTGTTTATTAAAGATCTTTTAAAAATCAAAAAATCTCTTTCTCTCTCTCTCTAGTCATCAGTACTGTCTCTCTCTCCCTCTGGACACCTGTGCTGATTCCCCTCTTCTTTTTCTTCTTTTAGATTTGATTGGTGAAGGACTGGCGATCTGTCCAGGGTGTACCCTGCCTCTCGCCCAAAGATGCTGGGATAGGCTCCAGCCCCGCTGCGACCCGAAAAGGATTAAGCGGAAGAAGATGGATGGATGGATGGATGGCGGTTGGCAACCAGCTTAAAGGTGCATTACCGTCACGTACTTCACTCGATATCATCACTCTATCTGGTCAGGAGCTGTTGTCCTTCTATCATCATTGCTGTGTCCAATCGAATCTCAACTCTATCTTCAGACATCACTCTTCTTCGTCTCCTCGTACTTCACTCTATGTCCGGTTACTTCTTCTTCTTCTTTTCGATTTGATTGGCGGTTGGCAACCATCTTACAGGTGCATTACCGCCACTGACTAGATTATCATCACTCTATATCTTTGTATAAGGAGTTCTGAACAACTCCTCATGTGTGACAAAATTATCCATCCTTGGACTGTGTCCCAGACTGGTTTCCTCCTCTCTCCTCTCCTTAGTGGTTCATCCTGCTGCTGTCACATTCTTGCTCCTGATATAAAAAAGCTCAGTTCAAATGGTTTAAAAGAGGTACTTCATGTTGTTGTGGTGATTAACACATTTATTCTGAGAGGACTAATGTTTTTTCATTAATGTATGATGTCACCACTTGCCACCATGTGGCTATTTCTTACCAAGCAGATGAACTAGGGATACTACTGTGATTTAGTCAGCTAGACTATGACAAAGTAACAGTTAGCCTGCCTGCAGAGAAATTATGAACACAGCACACTACACCTTAGGTGTGCCGTTTCATTCATGAAATGGTAGTAAAATCTGTAAGTAGATTTGTGACTAAATCATCCTGATAATAAAAACTTTCTCTGAATTCATTATTTAGACATTTAATTTTTTTACAATGACATTCAGTTTTCAACTTTAGGATTCAGTTATTTGCCCCCCACCCCACCCATCCAAAAAGTAAACTAGAAAAGCACTCGGAGAGCGCAGACCTCCGCCAAGCGCCACAGTTCCCCCCCATACAGTGTTTGTGTGTACGTTTTCAGATTCCTTGACCATGAAGACATATGACTAGCAATTGGATTCACAATGATAGGATTAGTGGTTCAGTAGTAAAAGCATTACCTCCTTGGCGGAGGTAATAAACTGAAGTGTTGCTGTTGTGTCCATCTCCAAACTCCCGGGCTGCAGGCGTTGCAATTCATCGCACAACCGCGTACAACCCACAGGCCAATGGGTTATGCGAGCGTTTTCATAGACCACTGAAAGCAGCACTCAGGGCTTCACTGACGGATGCAAATTGGGTAGACAGGTTGCCGTGGGTTTTATATTGGGGTTGCGCTCCGCAGCAAAAGAGGATTTGGAAGCTTCCCTGGCAGAGAGCTTGTTTTTGCACAGCCCCTATGGCTGCCCGGGGAATTTCTGCCAAATAATGCGGCGCCGGACAGCTGCCCGTCTCAGCTTTTGCAGCGTAGCGCAAACACAGGCACGCTGCCGGGCCCGGCCCACCACTGTTTTCCGCGTGCTTTTGTGCCTAAAACTTTGAAGAACGTGGAGTTTGTGTTCGTCAGACACGACGACCAGCGCCCTCCATTGAGCCTGCACACATGTTGAAAATGGCCCTATCTCACAATGTTAAAGAATCTTTTAAAAAATTCCTGTATCCAGACGGTGATCCGGATCATCCCCAAAATTTAATCAGTTCTTCCTTGTACCATTTCCAACAACGCCTGAAAGTTTCATCGAAATCCGTCAAAAACTTTTTGAGTTATCTTGCTAACCAACAGACAGACAAACAGACAAACAGACAAACAGACAGACAAACGCTGGCAAAAACATAACCTCCTCCGGCCTGCGGCCTGGCGGAGGTAACAAATTTACCTTGATCAAATTTACCAGGAAAAAACATGCAAATTTAGGAGAAAATAATATAATTCACAAGAAGAAAGTAGCAACTTTATGATAGTCAAAAAAAGTCAGAAATTTAAATGATTTTGCAAATATGTATGGAAAAAGGCTTATTTTCATGACAAAAATTGCAAATTTTGAGAAAAATGCTACATTGTTATGAGAAACTATGAATTTAGGGGGAAATCAACACGGGAGAAATGCTGCATATTTATACAAAAAGTTGGCAAATTTACAAGAACAAAATGTTTCTGATTTACAAGAAAAGCTGTAAAACTATGACAAAAATGTTGCACACACAAAAAAGTGACATTAAAAATGTCACAGTGCTACACAAAACACTGATGAAGTTTATTAAGGGAGAAAAAAGATTGGACAGAATATTTGGAGCCCCAAAAGTTGGTAGTGAAGACAGCTCTAACTTTAAATGGGTTTATATATAATATGCTTTTAGTTGATATATAATATATATACATACACACATGTATATTCAATACTGAAGTGATCATACAGGAAAAGCAACAGGCTGGAGGAGATGACAAATGCTGCAAGAAAAAAATGCTGGAAGAAGCATTGCAACTTTTTATTTATCAATTTATTTATTTTTTTAGTGCTCCCTTTATTACAAATGGACCCTGAAACACCAACAAACCCAAAAGGTACAGTATTAAGATGATGAATCTTGTTGTAATATGAGCTAAATCACTATACAGTGATGATAATAATCCATCAATATCTCAGTGTTTGATCACTGCCTAATTACCTCCGCCAAAGGGGGAGGTTATGTGATCATCGGCGTTGGTTTGTCTGTTTGTTTGTTTGTTTGTCTGTTTGTCTGTTTGTTTGTCTGTTTGTCTGTTAGCAAGATAACTCAAAAAGTTATGGACGGATTTCCATGAAATTTTCACAGATTGTCAGAAATGGGGTATCCTACAGATGATTAGATTTTGGGGGATGATCCGGATCACTGTCCACAAGAAAACCGCCATTATGCAAAATGCCATTTTCGTGAATAACTACTAAACCACTAATCCTATCATTGTCAATCCAGTTGTTCTGAATCCAATTGCTAGTCATATGTTTACATGGTCAAGGAATCTGAAAACGTACACACAAACACTGGATGGGGGGAACTGTGGCGCTAAACCGCCATTACAGAAAATGCCATTTTCGTCAATAACTACTGAACTGTAGAGGAGCTTGAAATAACGAGGCGATGTGATTCATAAACCAAAGTTTATTATCAGCTCCTCTAACAAGTCTCATCTAGGTGCAGCAGCAGAAGTAAGAGAGCGAACACCTTCGGCTCTACGAACTTAAACTCGCACATAACAAAAGACATGCATATCAAAAGCTGACATCCCTCATTATCTTAATCCCCCCATTGTCTTCGTACTCTTCCTCCTGGCACTGGGGGGTCAGGGCAACCCATCCGGTCTCCACCGCAGTGCCTTGGATGCTCTTTAATCTTCACTGGCAGTTGAGACTCTTTGTCCTGTTCTGAGGTGTGAAGTCGCCTTACATATGTAATCACCAAACACTCTCACATGCTTGAACATATGTTGGTTATGGAATATATGATTAATATAGACCACAGCCCCCCCCCCCAAACGACTAAGAAAAGGACAATAGAAAAATTCACAGTTTAAGATAATTACTATGACATACTAACTGCTACACCTCTTGCCACAGAAGAAACTTTCCAGCAGCAATGCTCCTAAGAGAGTTCAGTGGTAATCATAACAGCATAGTAAAATCACAAGTCAGTCCTAAACTGTTACAGCACAATTAGTGAACAACTGTTGAGTAGTTTGCATCAGTCCCTGTGCCGTCTGGGTTTCAATCTTCTCCCGAATCTGCTGTGGGTCCGCTTGGGCGTCCTGCTGGGACCTTCCTGTAAGGAATCTGCAGCTTGGGAAGGAGAGTGATTATTTGTTCCCTGCAGGGGGGCTGAGTCTTTTCTCTAGGGGGGTCTGCCCCGCCGAGGTGCTCTCGCCAACCGTGCAGGCTCGTCTCTCAACAAGAAGGCAGGTTTAAGTCTGTCAATGCTGACTGTTTCTTTTCTATCCCCAAAATCAAGCACAAAGTGTTTATCACCAGGTTCCAGCACTCTGAATGGTCCATCGTATGGTGGGCGGAAAGTTGGTTTTAAAGCTTCATGCCTAACAAAAACGAATTCAGCGTTTTTCAAAGCTTGGGGGACAAAAACCCGTGGAAAAGAGTGATGTGCTGGCCCGGGGAGAGAGTCCGGTCCGTTGCTGCCTAAAAACCTCGGGGCTGGAAGATGCCCTGGCTCTGGGTTCTCTGGTAAAAATTCACCTGGGAGCCTGAGAGGTTGTGCAAAAACTAATTCTGCTGGAGAGGCGTCTAGATCCTCTTTGGGCGCAGCACGCAACCCCAATAAAACCCAGGGAAGTTTATTTACCCAATTTGTATCCGTTAGTGAGGCTCTAAGGGCGGCCTTTAAAGATCTGTGAAAACGCTCGCATAACCCATTAGCCTGAGGGTGATAAGCGGTGGTGCGGTGAATTGTTGCCCCTAAGCTGCTGGACATGGCTGACCAAAGCTCCGAGACAAATTGAGGCCCCCTATCGGACGTGATGTCCGATGGGACGCCGAAACGTGCCACCCAGTTTGTCAAAAAAACGCGAGCGACTTCCTCCGCTGTGCTTGACGCCAGAGGGACTGCCTCTGGCCAGCGCGTGGTGCGGTCTATCATTGTTAAGAGGTGTGTGAAACTTTGGGAGGAAGGTAGTGGCCCCACGAGGTCAACATGAACGTGGTCGAACCTTCTAGCAGGGATTCTAAAAGGCTCCAGAGGGGCTTTTGTGTGTTTGTGTACTTTGGCGCGCTGACAAGAAGTGCAAGTCTTTGCCCATTCTTTTACGTTTTTGCGCAGGCCAGGCCACACAAACTTTTCGGCGACCATTTTAACTGAAGCGCGCACACCTGGGTGCGCGAGGGAGTGAATCGAGTCGAAAATACGGCGGCGCCATGCAGCTGGAACTAACAGGCGAGGTCGGCCGGTTGAGATGTCGCATATTAGGGGGGGCACACCGTCGCGTAGACCCCTTTTCTCCAGCCTTAACCCTGTTGGTCCAGACAGGAGTGCGCGCACGTCCGCGTCACTACTTTGTTCCTCTGCCATGGCTGCATAATCTATCCCTGCATGGATTGGGGCCGCGTATGTGTCCGCGTTGGTGAAGAGTTCCGCGGCTGAGGTAGTATAGTCTGTCTCCTCGCGCTCTGGTGATGTCACAGCGCGAGAGAGGCAGTCTGCTACCACGTTAAGTTTGCCTGCCACATGTCGAATGTCTGTGGTGAACTCTGAAATCGCAGCTAGCTGTCTTTGTTGCCTGCCTGACCACGGTTCGGAAATTTTAGCCATAGCAAAGGTGAGCGGTTTGTGGTCTACAAAAGCCGTAAAACGCCGCCCCTCTAACCAAAACTGGAAGTGGCGGATGGATAAATGGAGCGCTAGTAGCTCTCCGTCAAAAGTGCTGTATTTATGCTCAGTTTGGTTTAGCGATTTGCTGAAGAATGCCAAAGGTTGCCAGATTCCGCCGACGTGTTGTTCTACAACTGCCCCTATGGCCAGGTCTGAAGCGTCTGTGGTTAGCGCAATGCGGGCTGAGGGATCGGGGTGAACCAACAATGTGGCATTAGCTAGGGCGCTTTTTACTTCCGCGAAGGCGCGTTCGTGCTCCGGGGTCCATTCGACCGCGTTGGAAGGTTTTTGTTTTCTGAGCGCATCATATAGGGGCTGCATGAGCTGAGCTGCGTGGGGGAGGAAGCGGTTATAAAAATTAACCATGCCCAAAAAGTTCTGCAGCGATTTGACCGTTTGTGGCCGTGGGAAACTTTTTACTGCGTGAACTTTGTCTGGAAGTGGGACTGCCCCCTTCGGAGAAACTCTGTGTCCTAAAAAATCAATTTGTGACACACCGAATTTGCATTTGGCTGGATTGATTATTAACCCGTGCTCTTCTAGTCTCTGAAAAACCATAGTGAGATGCTGCTCGTGTTCTTCCTCAGACAAGCTGGCTACCAGCATATCGTCGAGGTAGACGAACACGAAAGGGAGGTCGCGTAATACCGCGTCCATCATCCGCTGAAAGGTTTGAGCAGCGCCTTTGAGGCCGAAAGGCATCCGCAAAAATTCAAAAAGACCGAAGGGGGTTATTACAGCTGTTTTAGGAATGTCCTCTGCTCGAACTGGGACTTGATGATAACCACGGACCAGGTCTATTTTTGAAAAAATGCGCGCACCCGCCAGATGTAGTGAAAAATCTTGAATGTGAGGAATTGGGTAGCGGTCATGCGCTGTCGCATTGTTTAATCTGCGGTAATCGCCGCACGGCCTCCAAGAACCGTCGGATTTCAGGACCATGTGAAGTGGTGACGCCCAGGGGCTTTTTGAGCGTCTGATAATGCCTAATTTTTCAAGGGTGGTGAACTCGTCCCAAGCTATGGCGAGCTTGGTCGCGTCTAAGCGCCGAGCTTTGGCGAATACGGGTGGGCCCGTTGTGGGAATAAAGTGTTCGACCCCGTGTCTAGCCACTGTGGCTGAGAATTTGGGAATTGTGAGTGCTGGAAATTGGGTGAGGAGTTGATCAAACTTACCTCCTGCTGTGGTGACGCTAGCCTGCACGGGTGGTGGAGAAAGTCGAGCTGAGCAGGGAATAGAAGCAAAGGACAGTGCATTAACCAAGTGCCTGTTCGCTAGATCAACTAATAACCCATGTGCACACAAAAAATCTGCGCCCAACAAGTTAAAACTCACCGCCGCTACAACAAATATCCATCTGTAGTTGCGGCCGTGGTTGCAGAGGTGCAGGCTCTTTTCGCCAAAAGTGTCGATGGTGGAGCCGTTGGCTGCCACCGCTCCATTGCCCTGGGGGCCCATGGCCCGGTCTGCTTGGGAGGGCATGACAAAACTTAGTTGAGCTCCCGTGTCGATAAGGAACCGCTTGCCGGTGTGTCCGTCCGTCACATATAAAAGCTTGCTTTTTTCGCCGAGAACCGCCGCTGTTAACGGCTCTCGGCTTCGGCGTTTTCCCGAACTTGTGAATTTGCAGGGGGGAACGCATTTGTAAGCCTTCTCGGCGAAGCGGTGGTGGTAATAACAAGTCTGTTGCGTCCTAGCCGTGTCGCTGTCACCGCGGGCTGATTCTGCTTGGTGATTTGTGGCTCCTCGTGGCTCTGGACATCAGCGTTGAGGTCTGCGGATGCTGCTGTGGGTGTCTGCTCCTTGCAGGCGTTGACAAGCCGTTGAGCTTCGTGAGCCAGCGTGCGGAAGTCTTGCTGGGTGCTGCATCGCATGTTGGCAAGCGTCCCTCTCATGTGTGGCGGCAGCGTACTGAGGAATATGAAATGGAAGAGGAAGTTGTCATTGTCCTCTTCTTTAAGTTGCAGCAAGTCCTCCATGAGGGCCTTGGGTCTGCCTCCTCTGTGGCCGTAGACCGCCAGGATCCTCTCGGCTCTCTCCTCGGCTGAGGGGACGTAATTTGCCACGATGGTCGCTTTCAGTTCTTCATATTTGTCCTGGGCCGGCGGCCGTTGGATTATGCTCCACGCACATCTCGAAGTGGCGGCGTTGAGTTTGGCGACGATGTGATAGAACTTTGTATCGTCAGCCGTCATGCCCGCAAGTGCAAACTGGGCTTCAGCTTGCTGAAACCACGAGGCGGGGTCTTCCTGCCAGAAGTCCGGCAGGTTGACGGTGACGGCGTTTGTGTGGACCATCACTGATGTGTCCGCAGGGTGAGAGTGCCTTGCTTCGGCTCTCTCCGCGGCGCTGGTGCTCGGTTGAGCCCTCTCTATCACTTCTGCCGTGGGGGAACGTCGTCCATCTGTTCCCCTGTCTGCATGGGCGCCGGCGTCTGCCTGGGTCGCCACAGATGAGTCGATCGCGGGGGAATGCCTCTGGTCCATTCTCGCGTCAGGGTCACCAGTGTAGAGGAGCTTGAAATAACGAGGCGATATGATTCATAAACCAAAGTTTATTATCAGCTCCTCTAACAAGTCTCATCTAGGTGCAGCAGCAGAAGAAGTAAGAGAGCGAACACCTTCGGCTCTACGAACTTTAACTCGCACATAACAAAAGACATGCATATCAAAAGCTGACATCCCTCATTATCTTAATCCCCCCATTGTCTTCGTACTCTTCCTCCTGGCCCTGGGGGGTCAGGGCAACCCATCCGGTCTCCACTGCAGTGCCTTGGATGCTCTTTAATCTTCACTGGCAGTTGAGACTCTTTGTCCTGTTCTGAGGTGTGAAGTCGCCTTACATATGTAATCACCAAACACTCTCACATGCTTGAACATATGTTGGTTATGGAATATATGATTAATATAGACCACATGAACCAGTAATCCTATCATTGTCAATCCAGTTGCTTGTCATATGTTTTCATGGTCAAGGAATCTGAAAACGTACACACAGACACTGTATGGGAGGAACTGTGGCCGCCATTATGGAAAATGCCATTTTCCACAATAACTACTGAACCACTAATCGTATCATTGTCAATCCAATTGCTAGTCACATGTTTACATGGTCAAGGAATCTGAAAATGTACACACAAACACTGTATGGGGGGAACTGTGGCGCTAAACCGCCATTACGGAAAATGCCATTTCCGTCAATAACTACTGAACCACTAATCCTATCATTGTCAATCCAATTGCTTGTCATATGTTTTCATGGTCAAGGAATCTGAAAACGTACACACAAACACTCTATGGGGGGAACTGTGGCCGCAATTATGGAAAATGCCATTTTCGTGAATAACTACTGAACCACTAATCCTATCATTGTCAATCCAATTGCTAGTCATATGTTTTCATGGTCAAGGAATCTGAAAACGTACACACAAACACTCTATGGGAGGAACTGTGGCCGCCATTATGGAAAATGCCATTTTCCAGAATAAGTACTGAACCACTAATCGTATCATTGTCAATCCAATTGCTAGTCACATGTTTACATGGTCAAGGAATCAGAAAACGTACACACAAACACTGTATGGGGGGAACTGTGGCGCTAAACCGCCATTACGGAAAATGCCATTTTTGTCAATAACTACTGAACCACTAATCCTATTATTGTCAATCCAATTGCTCGTCATATGTTTTCATGGTCAAGGAATCTGAAAACGTACACACAGACACTGTATGGGAGGAACTGTGGCCGCCATTATGGAAAATGCCATTTTCCACAATAACTACTGAACCACTAATCGTATCATTGTCAATCCAATTGCTAGTCATATGTTTACATGGTCAAGGAATCTGAAAACGTACACACAAACACTGTATGGGGGGAACTGTGGCGCTAAACCGCCATTACGGAAAATGCCATTTTCGTCAATAACTACTGAACCACTAATCCTATCATTGTCAATCCAATTGCTTGTCATATGTTTTCATGGTCAAGGAATCTGAAAACGTACACACAAACACTGTATGGGAGGAACTGTGGCTGCCATTATGGAAAATGCCGTTTTCCAGAATAACAAGTTATGGACGGATTTCCATGAAATTTTCACAGATTGTCAGAAATGGGGTATCCTACGGAAAATGCCATTTTTGTCAATAACTACTGAACCACTAATCCTATCATTGTGAATACAATTGCTTGTCATATGTTTTCATGGTCAAGGAATCTGAAAACGTACACACAAACACTGTATGGGGGGGGAACTGTGGCCGCCATTACGGAAACTGCCATTTTCGTGAATAACTACTGAACCACTAATCCTATCATTGTCAATCCAATTGCTAGTCATATATTTTCATGGTCAAGGAATCTGAAAACGTACACACAAACACTGTATGGGAGGAACTGTGGCCGCCATTACGGAAAATGCCATTTTCCTGAGTAACTACTGAACCACTGCTTGTCATATGTTTTCATGATCAAGGAATCTGAAGACTGTATGGGGGGAACTGCGGCGCTTGGCGGAGGTCTGCGCTCTCCGAGTGCTTTTCTAGTGTTATCTTTGTTACCTCTGCCAAAGGGGGAGGTTATGTGATCATCGGCGTTGGTTTGTCTGTTTGTCTGTTTGTTTGTTTGTCTGTTTGTCTGTTTGTCTGTTAGCAACATAACTCAAAAAGTTATGGATGGATTACCATGAAATTTTCACAGATTGTCAGAAATGGGGTATCCTACACATGATTAGATTTTGGGGGTGATCCGGATCACCGTCCACAAGAAAACCGCCATTACGCAACATGCCATTTTCGTGAATAACTACTAAACCACTAATCCTATCATTGTCAATCCAATTGTTGTGAATCCAATTGCTAGTCATATGTTTACATGGTCAAGGAATCTGAAAACGTACACACAAACACTGTATGGGGGGAACTGTGGCGCTAAACCGCCATTATGGAAAATGCCATTTTCGTCAATAACTACTGAACCACTAATCCTATCATTGTCAATCCAATTGCTTGTCATATGTTTTCATGATCAAGGAATCTGAAAACATACACACAAACACTGTATGGGAGGAACTGTGGCCACCATTATGGAAAATGCCATTTTCCACAATAACTACTGAACCACTAATCGTATCATTGTCAATCCAATTGCTAGTCATAGGTTTACATGATCAAGGAATCTGAAAACGTACACACAAACACTGTATGGGGGGAACTGTGGCGAAGCAGAAAACGTACACACAAACACTGTATGGAAGGAACTGTGGCCGCCATTACGGAAAATGCCATTTTCGTGAATAACTACTGAACCACTGCTTATCATATGTTTTCATGATCAAGGAATCTGAAGACTGTATGGGGGGAACTGCGGTGCTTGGCGGAGGTCTGCGCTCTCCGAGTGCTTTTCTAGTTTGTGTAATGCTGCCTTGTGATTAAATAAAATGGGAACAGAAAACTAGAAATGGGATTTTAAGCTCAACAATTAAATTCCAAATGAATCAGTGATGCTGTATTGTCATGCTTTTGAACTCATTTTAACACATTATGCATATGGATTTGAGTGCTGTATTTTACTTAATGAGATATTTTAAAAAGTTTAGGTAAATGAAATGCATATATTCTTTCATTCATCTATTTGGTGTTTATTTCTTAGACAGTACATCTGGAAAGTTTTCACAGCGCTTCACTTTTTCCACATTTTATGTTACAGCCTTAATCCAAAATGGATTAAATTCATTTTTTTGCTCAAAATTCTGCACACAATACCCCATAATGACAATGTGAACAAAAGTTGTTTTTTGTTTTAGATTTTTGCAAATTTATTAAAAATCAGAAAACTCAGAAATTACATGTACATAAGTTTTCACAGCCTTTGCGCAATACTTTGTTGATGCACCTTTGGCAGCAATTACAGCCTCAAGTCTTTTCGAATATGATGCCACAAGCTTGGCACACCTATCTTTGGGCAGTTTCGTCCATTCCTCTTCAGGTTCAGGTTCAGGTTACTTTATTTGTACCCGTAGGTAGATTTGTTTTGCAGTCAGGTGACATCAATATTTACAAACCACAATTACATTCAACATGAACACAAACCCAGGCACACATGAAGCTGACTATAAACATGATAAAAGTACTCAAGGCTCCACCAATCAGGACATAGGACAAAGAGATAAGAGAAAAAACAAAGAGATAAGAGAGAAGGGTCATATTAAAAAGTTAAAGACTAGTCAAAGAGGTTAAAAACTCAAAAGTCTAAAACCCAATAAAAGATTTAGAACCCAAATAAAAAACCTACAAAAATCAGTAAATATAAGATCAAATTAATAAATGGGTAACTAAATTATGTGCAATATATTGTTACATCTTGTTCAACTCTTTAACAGCAGCAGGAACAAAGCTGTTTTTGTAGCGCTGGGTTTTACTTTTTGGGACAGCAAACCTCCGTCTGGAGGGAAGAAGCTGAAAGTGGCTGTGCAAAGGGTGGGAGTCATCATTTAAAATGGAGGTAGCCATCCTCTGTACCTGTCTGGTATACAGGGATGTCAGGCTCAGCTGTGACTCACCAAGCAAACGACTGGACCATCTAATAACCTGATCCAAGGATTTCCTCTGTTTCAGTTTTGTCTGACCAAACCATGACACTAAAGAAAAGGATAAAACAGATCCAATAAAAGTCCGATAAAGCATTGTCATTATGGTTCGGTCAGTTTGGAAGCGTGCAAGTTCCCTTAAACAATGTAAATGTTGCTGACCCTTTTTGCACACCCTTTCACAGTTCTCTTCAAAGTTTAAATTACTATCAATAAATGTCCCAATATATTTGTAGGATTGCACACATTCAGTGGTCTGGCCTTTTAGTACAGTGACTTCGTGCCTGGGAGTTTTCCTCCTAAAGTCAGTAATCATAACTTTAGTTTTTGTCATATTCAGCTGCAGGTAGGAATCCTCACACCAGTGAACAAAATCATCAACTACTGGGCCGTGGCCACTCTCACCATCCTGGAGGAGACTGACAACAACTGAATCATCAGCATACTTTATAATGTGTCTGTTGTCATGTCTGCTCCGACACATGTTTGTGTACAGGATGAAGAGTAGTGGTGACAACACACACCCCTGAGGAGAGCCAGTAGAAGAACACTTTTGGTCAGACAATGTACCATTGACCCTTACGCTCTGTGTCCTGTTGGTTAAAAAATCCAGAATTCAACCCACCAGATTATTACTCAAATCAAATTGTTGCAGGAGCCTTTCAACTAAAATATGAGGTTGGATTGTATTAAAGGCGGAAGAAAAGTCCACAAATAAAAGTCTGGCGTGTGTCCCATTAAAATTCACATGTTTAAAAAGCAAGTTAAAGAGTGACAGTGGCATCCTCCACTCCTCTGTGAGGCCTATAGGCAAACTGCAAAGGATCCAATGCATGCTCAGTCTGCTTTAGGACCTCAAATCTGACCAGTTTTTCAAAAATTTTCATTAAAATTGAAGTCAAAACAACTGGTCTAAAATCATTTACCGTTTTAGGACAGCTGGATTTTGGAACGGGGACGACCACAGCATCTTTCCAGATCCTAGGCACATGTTGTGTCTGTAAGGACTTATTGAAAATGTAGTGAAACACAGGACTCAGTTCATGTGCACAGGGCTTTACCAAGCGCCCACATATATTATCAGGGCCCTGACTTTTGTTCACTTTTACAGCACAGAACTCCCTTTTAACATCCTGCACCTCAATATTAAAGTGCTGATTGTCTGAGTTTCTGTTTCAAATCTTGGGTTTCTGTGCTAAAATCAAAGGAATCAATACGACCATAAAAACAATTAAGAGTATTAGCCAGCTCTGTGTCTGAATTAAAACCATCTAAAAACATACGATTACTGCACTCTGTGCTTTGAAGGCCTGCAATAGTTTTCATACTGGCCCAGGCTGAACCAAGTTTCTTTGCTGCCATCTTGCTTTCCAATTCTGATTTATAATTCTGTTTTGCTCTTAAAATTTTGGCCTTCAGCTCTTTTGTGGCAACCTGCAGCTCAGAAACAACCTCCTGTTTAAAGGCAAGTGCTTTCCTCTGTAAGCAGGATTTAACTGATTTTGTAACCCATGGCTTGTTGTTGGGATATATTTTGACACGTTTACGTGGAACGATCATGTCCCTGCAGAAAGCCATGTATGAGCATGTCACGTCCACTAAAGAGTCCAAATCTTCTCTGCAGTCTAGCGTGAACACCTCCCAGTCCGTACAGTTAAAGCATTCCTGGAGGCATTGCACTGAATCCTCTGTCCACACGTTTATGTCTCTGGTCTTCGCCTTGTCTCTTCTGAGAGCAGATTTATATGTGGGCAGCAAATGTACACAGTTGTGATCTGAGGATCCTAAAGGAGGAAGGGGAAGAGATTTAAAGACCCTCTCCATGGATCCGTAGCACAGGTCCAATGTCTTTTTTCACCTGGTTGGGCAGGAGACATACTGATAAAAGTTTTTAAGTATCTTCTTTAGAGACACATGGTTAAAATCCCCAAGGATAAAATTTGGAGCCTCTGGGGAAATCGACTGCAACTGCTGGACCACATCAAAGATGGTGCTGGGGGTGGAGGCAGCATCCGCTCTGGGGTGAATGTACACAGTTGTTATGAAAAGTTGGGGGAACTCGCGCGGCAGATAAAAAGGGCGTAGTGACATGGACAGCAGCTCCACATCTGGTGTACAGATGCGCTCTCTGACTGTGACAGATGTACAGTACTGTTTGTTAATATATAAACATACGCCACCCCCCTGACGTTTCCCCGTTACCTCTTCCTGCTGATCCAAGCGAAGTGGGGCTCCAAAGCCGTCAATCCACAGGTCCACATCCCGGTCATGCGCCGTAAGCCATGTCTCCGTGTAAGCCATGACACAGCAGTTCTTGAAATCCTTCTGATATCGGACACTTCCTTGAAATTTATCCACTTTATTTCTCAGGGGTTGTACGTTCCCCATAATAATGGAAGGAAGAGGAATGCGGTTAAGATGACGCCTCCTCAGGTTTAATCTTACGCCTCCACGCTTTCCGCGTTTCCTCCTCTTGTCTCTCTTTTCATCTCTGTGTCCATGAAAATCTCTTAAAATAAAGTCCGGCAGTTGCGGCACAAACTCAAACACAGACGCTGCATTATCCATGTTTAAATGCAGTAACATTTCTCTGGAATACTGTATTCTTCCCGGTGAGATCGCAATTGCGCTTACCTCCAAGACAAAGAGCCGGTAAGAAAGAAACGACAGTGCAAAAACAAGAAGGAAATCCATACTGATGGAACCAGGGAGCTCTTCGTTATATAGTCCACAAACATTCAAGGACAAAAATGGCACAGAGAATTTCGTTAAAACACATTAAAGTGCATTAAAACAGAGACACAGACGTCAAACTTTTTTCATCCGCTGCCCGTCGCTGCGTGCGCATGCGCCCTTTCCTTTCCTCTTTGCAGCACCTCTCAAGCTCCACCAAGTTGGATGGGAAGCATCGTGCACAGCCATTTTCAGATCTCCAGAGATGTTCAATTGGATTCAAGTCTGGGCTCTGGCTGGGCGACTCAAGGACATTCACAGAGTTGTCCTGAAGCCACTCCTTTGATATCTTGGTTATGTGCTTAGGGTCATTGTCCTGCTGAAAGATGAACCATCACTCTAGTGTGAGGTCAAGAGCGCTCTGGAGCAGCTTTTCATCCATGATGTCTCTGTACATTGCTGCATTCATCTTTCCCTCTATCCTGACTAGTCTCCCATTTCCTGCTGCTGAAAAACATCCCCACAGCATGATGCTGCCACCACCATGCTTCACTGTAGGGATGGTATTGGCCTGATGATGAGCAGTGCCTGGTTTCCTCCAAACATGACGCCTGACATTCATGCCACAGTTCAATCTTTGTCTCATCAGACCAGGGAATTTTGTTTCTCATGGTCTGAGAGTCCTTCAGGTGCCTTTTGGCAAACTCCAGGCGGGCTGCCATGTGCCTTTAACTAAGGAGTAGCTTCTGTCTGGCCACTCTACTATACAGGCCTGATTGGTGGATTGTTGCACAGATGGTTGTCCTTCTGGAAGGTTTTCCTCTCTCCACAGATGAATGCTGGACGTCTGACAGAGTGACCATTGGGTTCTTGGTCACCTCCCTGACTAAGGTCCTTCTCCTCCGATAGCTCAGTTTAGACGGCTGGCCAGCTCTAAGAAGAGTCCTGGTGGTTCCGAACTTCTTCCATTTACGGATGATGGAGGCCACTGTGCTCAATGGAACCTTCAACGAAGCAGAAATTTTTCTGTACCCTTCCCCAGATTTGTGCTTCAAGAGAATCCTGTCTTTGAGGTCTACCGACAATTCCTTTGACTTCATGCTTGGTTTGTGCTCTGACATGCACTGTCAACTGTGGGACCTTATATAGACAGATGTGTGCCTTTCCAAATCATGTCCAATCAACTGAATTTACCACAGGTGGAGTCCAATTAAGCTGTAGAAACATCTCAGGGATGATCAGTGGAAACAGGATGAACCTGAGCTCAATTTTGAGCTTCATGACAAAGGCTGTGAACACTTATGTACATGTGATTTCTTAGTCTTTATTTTTAATAAATTTGCAAAAATCTAAAAAAAACCCCAACTTTTTTCACGTCATTATCATGGGGTATTGCGTGCAGAATTCTGAGGAAAAAAAAAGAATTTATTCCATTTTGGAATAAGGCTAACATAACAAAATGTGGAAAAAGTGAAGCGCTGTGAATGCTTTCCGGAATCACTGTATATTCGTTTAGATTCTTTTTTGTGCAGTTGTGGTATTTTAACAGAGGATAGAAGATCTGAAAATGACCTGCAGGGAAAATAATCAATTTCTTTTAACGTGGATATTTAAGAATAGCCTTCAGAGTGACTTAGTCTATAATCGAAAGTGGTAAAACTTGCTTTTTAATTAAATTTTGTAATTATCAAAATCATTACATCTTAAAAATACAGAACAGTTTTAGGTTAACTTGAATTTTGTGGGAATGACAAGCAATATTTAAAGGCATTTATATTTAAGGACCAGTGCTATAGAGATTTTGTTTGTACTTGATAAATGTTCGTAGCTGCTAACATTTTGATGAGTGCTGAAACATATGTAAATTATTTGACAAACAAATCCATTCTGATCACAGTTCATGAATGAGTAATACAATGTAAAGACCAAATCTGCATGAGAAAAGCTAATCATTTCTCAGATCAGCTAAATCCTACCATGCAGAACATTTATTCTGTGGTGTACTCTCATACAGACGTGGACAAAATTGTTGGTACTCCTCTGTTAATGAAAGAAAAACCCACAATGGTCACAGAAATAACTTGAATCTGACAAAAGTGGTAATAAATAAAAATTCTATGAAAATTAACCAATGAAAATCAGACAGTGCTTTTGAATTGTGGTTCAACAGAATTATTTAAAAAAAACAAACTCATGAAACAAGCCTGGACAAAAGTGATGGTACCCTTAACTTAATATTTTGATGCACAACCTTTTGAGGCAATCACTGCAATCAAACGATTTCTGTAACTGTCAATGAGACTTCTACACCTCTCAGCAGGTATTTTGGCCCACTCCTCATGAGCAAACTGTTCCAGCTGTCTCAGGTTTGAAGGGTGCCTTCTCCAGACGGCATGTTTCAGCTCCTTCCACAGATCTTCAATAGGATTTAGATCAGGGCTCATAGAAGGCCACTTTAGAATAGTCCAGTGTTTCGCTCTTAGCCATTCTTGGGTGTTTGTAGCTATGTGCTCTGGGTCATTATCCTGTTGCAAGACCAATGACCTGCGACTGAGACCAAGCTGTCTGACACTGGGCAGAACATTTCTCTCTAGAATACCTTGATAGTCTTGAGATTTCAGTGTACCCTGCACAGATTCAAGACACCCTGTGCCAGATGCAGCAAAGCAGCCCCACAACATAACAGAACCTCCTCCATGTTTCACAGTAGGGACAGTGTTCTTTTCTTGGTATGCTTCTTTTTTACATCTGTGAACATAGAGCTGATGTGCCTTGCCAAAAAGTTCCAGTTTTGTCTTGTCTGTCCATAGGACATTCTCCCAGAAGCTTTGTGGCTTGTCAACATGCAGTTTGGCAAATTCCAGTCTGGCTTTTTTATGATTTGTTTTCAACAGTGGTGTCCTCCTTGGTCGTCTCCCATGAAGTCCACTTTGGCTCAAACAACGACGGATGGTGCTATCTGACACTGATGTACCTTGACCTTGGAGTTCACAATGAATGTGTTTAGAGGTTGTTCTGGGCTCTTTTGTTACCATTCTTCATCAGGTTTCCTCCTGCGGCCACATCCAGGGAGGTTGGCTACAGTCCCGTGGATCTTAAATTTCTGAATAATGTGTGCAACTGTAGTCTCAGGAACATCAGGCTGCTTGGAGATGGTCTTATAGCCTTTACCTTTAACATGCTTGTCTATAATTTTCTTTCTAATCTCCTGAGACAACTCTCTCCTTTGCTTCCTCTGGTCCATGTTTAGTGTAGTACACACCATGACACCAAACAGCACAGTGACTACTTGTCACCCTTTAAATAGGCTGACTGACTGATTATAAGTTTGTAGACACCTGTGATGTTAATTAGAGGACACATCTTGGTTGAACATGTCCCTATGGTCACATTATTTTCAATCTTTTCTAGGGGTACCATCATTTTTGTCCAGGCCTGTTCCATGAGTTTGTTTTATAAAATAATTCTGTTGAACCACAATTCAAAAGCATTGTCTGATTTTCATTGGTTAATTTTCATAGAATTTTTATTTATTACCACTTTTGTCAGATTCAAGTTATTTCTGTGACCATTGTGGGTTTTTCTTTCACTAACAGAGGGGTACCAACAATTTTGTCCACGTCTGTAGCTTTAACTCACATTAGCAAACTAGCAACCAGCGAATTTTTCACTTGCTAAATCAGTCATGTGATATGTAGCTCCTTTTGGGCGGAGGGGTTTGTCCTTTTATTTGACAACCAACAATTCAAAATGGTTTGTTGCCCTTGTGGAGCTCTTTTCATTCTGTCTCACTTGTGAGCTGAATGCATTCTAGACTTAGACGACCGTCCTCACCTGCTGCCCCTACAAATGACTCAGAGTATTGACCAGAGAAGGCGCATGGACCGGTTGGGCAATATTAAGTCTACAGGGAAGGGGGGGTTACATTGTCTGATTATTAGAAATGTTACTTTTCATTGCTTGCAGATGAAAAAATGACAACTTCTTGATACTCACTTGTAGATATTTTTTATTAATTAAAATTATTTGATTATTGGGGGTTAGATTGGATGGATTTGATTTTTGGGGGGGTTGTAACCCGCCCTCCCATCCCCTCCATAAATTATGCCTATGGCCTCACTCCTCTCGCCGGTGGTGGTGGGTGGGATGTACACGGCAACTAGTAGAATGGATGTAAATTCTCTCGGTAAGTAGAGCGGTCGGCACTTGATAATCATAAATTCCACCAATGGAGAAGAGTATTTGTGCACAACAGTAGCGTCCCAGCACCATTTGTCACTGGTGTAAACACATATACCTCCCCCTTGGGTTTTCCCTCCTTCCATGAACACCCAGTCAGCATGGCAGCATGTTAGCCCTTCTAGCTGAATAGCAGAGTCTGGGATATTGTCATTTAGCCACGATGCCATAAAGATAAAAACACAGCAGTTCTGCGCATCATGTTGCATAGATCTCAAGAGCTGTTTGTGGTCTATTTTGTTGTCTCGTGAGCATACATTGGCCAGAATGAGGGATGGAATCGGGAGTCTGTGTGGGCTAGTAGCTAGCTTAGCTTGGATCGCTCCACGCCTGCCTCGCTTCCGTTTCCTCTCACACCATCTACAACATCTCCACTTGGGATGAGATGCAGTAGGTGAGTCCATGGGTGTGGAGGTCTGGCGAAGAAGTCCTCGGCCACGGAGTTCCTCTGTAACGCTGTGGTCCAAGACATAATGTTTGGTCATATTCCTTATCTCCAAAAGGCTGTGGCGACTGTAACTTGTGTGCAACATCATATATAGACATGAAGTACATGAATATGCACTCAAATGTAATTTAAACAACACTAAACACGAAGAGAGAAGAGAGGCCACTGCGTTCTCACACACCGCCTAGCGGCGAGTTTGGGATTTATTAGTTCAGTTGCTACTAGCCAAAGTAGCTGCCAAGGGTGACTGTGCTGGGCAGTGCTAACGTGAAACCCTGCTGTCAGTAGTTTAGAAAACTTAGACCCTTACCAACTACAAACCTCTACCTCAGACCTGCATGAGTGACATCACACTGCTTAACAACCTAAATGACTTCTTTGGCCGCTTTGAAGCACAAAACAGCACATCAGCACAGAAGACCACTCCTCCCCCAGATAAGCAGGCTATAAGTCTCACCCCAGCAAGCGTAAAGAGGACCCTCTCCAGGCTCAACCCACGTAAGGCAGCTGGACCAGACAACATACCAGGTCGTGTTCTGAAGGACTGTGCGGAGGAGCTTAAGAATGTCCTGGCTGACATGTTCAATATCTCCCTGAGTCAAGCTGTAGTCCCCACATGCTTCAAAATTGCTACCACAATACCAGTCCCAAAGAAGCCTGTCTTATCCAGCAATAATGATTACTATATCACTGGCCAAGAAGGCTCAAATTCACCTCTGTTTCCTTTGCAAACTGAGGTGAGCATGAGTCCCACCCTCCATCATGTGCTCATTCTACTGGAGCACCATTGAGAGCATCCTCACCAGCTGCATCACTCTGAGGTACGGAAGCTGCACCGCCTCCTGCCAGAAGACTCCACAACACACAGTGAGAGCAGCCAGCAAGATCGTTGGTACCCTTCTGCCCTCCCTTTCGGACATCTACCTTACCCGCCTCACCCTCAGAGCAATCACCATCGCAGGTGACACCTCCCACCCCTCACACTCTCTCTTCAGCCTCCTGCCCTCATGGAGAAGGTACCGGAGCCTCCAGGCCCACTCCACATGACTGTTAAACAGCTTCATTCACCAGGCCATCAGCCTTCTCAAGTCTATCCCCCCACCACCCCGGAATGTAACACACTCATTTATACAAAAACTCTACCTCAGCTGTTTGCACAGAAAGACTCAGCACACCAGTGGTTTTATATCTGCTGCTGTATCTCTTTGCACTTCATTACAACCGTTTGCACTAATGTCACATCTGCTGCTGTTTGTTAGTGCACTACTGACCATGTGAATTCCAGACAGTCACTGTTTGCACCTCCTCTAATGCATTGAATTTGCACTACGGGTATTATTCTTGACATTCCACGTACCAAAAGCCAGTTTAGAAAGCTTGGGATCAGTCCGCCAAGGTCTCCGCCTTTGACCGCCACCTAATCCACATCGCACCGGGCCCCCATGATCCCTCCTGCAGGTGGTGAGCCCACTGAAGGGTGGACCCATGTAACTCCTTCGGGCTGAGCCCGGCCGGGTCCCATGGGTGGAAACCTGGCCACCAGACGCTAGCCTTCGAGCCCCTCCCCCAGGCCTGGCTCCTGTTCATAATTTTTATGGACACGATTTCTAGGCGCAGCCAGGGAATGGAGGGTGTCATGCTTGGTGACCACAGGATCTCATCTCTGTTGTTTGCAGATGATGTTGTCCTGTTGGCTTCATCCAGCAATGACCTACAGCTCTTGCTGGGGCGGTTTGCCGCTGAGTGTGAAGCGGCTGGGATGAGAATCAGCACCTCCAAGTCCGAGTCCATGGTCCTCAGCTGGAAAAAGGTGGATTGTCCTCTCTGGGTTGGGGACAGGCTCCTGCCCCAAGTGGAGGAGTTTAAGTATCTCAGGGTCTTGTTCACGAGTGAGGGGAAAATGGAGCAAGAGATTGACAGACGGATTGGAGCAGCATCTGCAGTGATGCGGACATTGTACCGGTCTGTTGTGGTGAAGAGGGAGCTTAGTTCTAAGGCAAAGCTGTCGATTTACCAGTCAATCTACGTTCCTACTCTCACCTATGGTCACGAGCTTTGGGTAATGACCGAAAGAACAAGATCGCAGATACAAGCTGCTGAAATGAGCTTTCTCCATAGGATTGCTGGACTCACCCTCAGAGATAGGGTGAGGAGCTCAGTCATCCGGGAGAGGCTCAGAGTAGAACCGCTGCTCCTCCACATTGAAAGGAGTCAGTTGAGGTGGTATGGGCATCTGATTAGGATGCCTCCTGGACGCCTCCCACTTGAGGTGTTTCGGGCACGTCCCACTGGGAGGAGACCCCGGGGCAGACCCAGGACTAGGTGGAGAGACTATGTCTCCCAGCTGGTCTGGGAACGCCTTGGCATCCTCTCTGAAGAGCTGGAGCAGGTGGCTGGGGAGAGGGAAATTTGGGCTTCTCTGCTTGAACTGCTGCCTCCGCGACCCGGACCTCCGGAAAAGCGGTAGAAGATGGATGGATGGATGGATGGTATTATTCTTGAACATAGGATTGCTGTTTCTGTTTTCATCATTATTCCTTTTTTTCTTGTATTGCGTACTACAACTAAGAGAGACAGAAACGGCATTTCAGTACTCCTGTATGTCCTGTACGTACGTACATATACATAGAGTATTGACAATGAAAATCTTTGAATCTTGAATCTTACCCACTATTTCATGTAAAAATGTCTTCCTAAAAAGAAAAGAATATGTAATTCAATTCAATTTTATTTTATTTATATAGTTCCATTTCACAACAACAGTCATCTCATAGCACTGTCAAACTGTAGGGGAAAACCCCACAATTAGATAATGGTCTGACGTACAGGGTCATGAGGAAACACTACCAGATTTTTTATTTCTATACCATATGTCAGCACAAGGTGTCATAATCGGCCCCTTCAGGGCAGAAATCAAGACCCCACTCACCTACTGTGAGTTTGCACATTTAATGATAATGAACAGAAATAAACCACGAGGGGTGACATACAAAAAGGCGATAAATGACAACCACGAAGGGTAACTTAGAGAAAAAGGTAATCAAAGAGAACAACGAAGGGTAACTTACAATTAGTCAGATGAGGCTGAGTACTGAGCTGAAGATAAACAGGAATCAGACAGGGAATTCCTGTCTGTGCACAGGGTGAGGTCACAGCGAGGAATAAACCCTGCAAGCAAGCTTAAATAATAAGAAAGCGAAACACCAAATGTGGATCAGGTGTGGATGCATGAGTGCTTACCGTTGACCACAGAAGCCCGACGAAGGGAATGGCGGAGAAGGAACCATAATGGAACCAGATGCAGACAGAGGACCCGCAGTGACCTTGAGCGTAGGTGCAGCACCCCCGGTTGCCCCAGATTGGGGAAAAGCAGCACCCCCAGTGGCCTTGGACTGGGGCTTAGCAGCACCCTCGGTGGCCCTGGGCTGAGATGTAGCAGCACCCTCGGTGGTCCCATACTGAGGCGTAACAGAACCCTTGGTGGACCCGAACTGAGGCGTAGCTGCACCCACGGTGGACCCAAACTGGAACACAGCTGCACCCATGAAGACCTCAGCTGAAGGGGCAGCACCCACAGAGACCTTGGGCAACGAGGCTGGACCCACGGAGACCTCTGGCGATGTTGCTCCACCACCGTCCAGGACTCCGTCGATCCTTACGGGGATGTCTCGTGCCAGGTCCTCTTGAGGTCCAACATCGCCTCTGATGCTATGGACTCAACAGCAGGCACGGTGGTAGGTGCAGTCCTCGAACCTCAAGGCAAAGCAACTGACACAGGTGGCTCATCCGGCATGGCGGCTGGAGGTCATTTCACCACTGGCATGGCATCCCGCGTAGCTGAAGCCAAGGGATGATCAGTCATTGGCGCAGGCTTCAGGTCACAGGTAGCACTTTCCCCCCATCCGGGCCATGGCTGCGGGGCTGGGGCCAGGTCCTCCAGGACCGCAGGCTCCTCCATCATCTGACTGCTTGATTCTGGGACCAGTGGACACTCAGGGGAAATTGGAGGAGACACGGAGGGAGCAGGTGAAGGAAAATTATCTGCAGCAGGCGGTGAGGACTCAGTGGACTGCAATGACTGAACCTCACCACCAAGAATCAGGCAAGGTAATTCATGTGTTGGTGATAAAGAATGAAAAAACACTTGCCTGTGTTCCCAGGGCACGGTGGATTCTGCTGAAGCAGGCCCAGTATCATCCCTCTCTGTGGCTGCGGCGGTTGTGGGCCCCTGAAGAACATGGAGGAGCCACCCCTGCAGCCTCGATGACGGGCAAAACTGGGGAGGAGACAGCTGGACTCTTAGCAGCTGGAGGAGGCACCGTGGAGAAGGGGTGGACAGCAGCGACGACCCAGGGAGAGGGAGCTGACGAGACAGCTGGTGAGGAAAATCTAGAGGAGGAAGTTGCTGTGGTACCCCTTTGAGGAAGCTGCTGGATGAGAGACAGAGTCGTTCCTCCAGCGGCCTGTAACTGGAAAATGGCAGGAGGTTTGCGGTGTCTGGACTTGGTGACTCTCCTCCGTCCGATTAGGTACAGCCGTGTCTCGGGGAGAAGTGGAGGTCTGCGTCGGAAGGCGGCGTCTTGGAACAGGTGGAGCAGGAGCTGGAACCAGAGATGGATCTTGGCAAGAAGCTGATTGGACCGAGGCCCGGGAACGCCTCCTTGTCGGCGCAGATCTAAGCTTCCTGGTGGAACTCTTCTCCAACTCACAGTTCTCCCACTGCAGAGCCGTCACCAGGGATATCCTCAATTTCTTTCGGCATGCTCCGAGAGGCGAGGATGACGCAGCACGGCCACCTCCACGAGGTTGAGGTACCATAGAGCGTCCTTTGGGGTGGAATATTTACGAGCTCTGGCTATAAGTCCATCAATGTCCATTAAAGCCTGACAGAGCTCCCACCCCAGGCTCATAAGGTACCATCTCCCGCTCGCTGCCATCCCAGCAAAAGTGGACACCCAGAAGAAGGGGAAAATAGAACGATGGTGGAAAAAAGAAAAAGAGCAAACCCACAGCCGCTGGCATCTACTGGCTGTGACCTACTGTCATAATCGGCCCTTTCAGGGCAGAAATCAAGACCCCACTCGCTTGCTATGAGTTTGCACGTTTAATGATAATGAACAGAAATAAACCATGAGGGGTGACATACAAAAAGACGATAAATGACAACCACGACGGGTACAGAAAAAGGCTATCAAAGAGAACCACGAAGGGTAACTTACAATTAGTCAGACGAGGCTGAGTACTGAGCCGAAGATAAACAGGAATCACACGAGGAATTCCTGTCTGTGCACAGGGTGAGGTCGCAGCGAGGAATAAACCCCGCAAGCGAGCTTAAATAATAAGACAGGGGAAAACCAAATGTGGATCAGGTGTGGATGCATGAGTGAGAAAGTAATCAGAGATAACAAAACAGCTGTGACAACCTGTGAACAGATTTGACAGGAGGAAGATTACATAATGGCACTGTCAACATAAAAGCACAAACCATAATGGATGAAAAACAAGAACAAATACATAAACAGAAAATCACTAGTGAAATCTAGGAGCCCGAGCACGGCTCTGACCCGCGCTCAACATCATAACACAAGGTCCAACATGTGGTGGAGATAAAGGGCAGAACTTCCTACTTTCTAAGAAAACCCCATCAAGTCTTATCATGTCTGGAAACCCGGGAAGGATGCTCAGACAGTGGCGCTGTTGTGAACACAAACTTTATTACATATACTTGGTAACATACAATACAGGTCTGTTGTCTCCTAAGTTGGCAGCTCTCCACTAACAGTGGTGTGAAAAAGTGTTTGCCCCCTTCCTGATTTCTCATTTTTTTGTATGTTTGTCACACTTAAATGTTTCAGCTCATCAAACAAATTTAAATATTTGACAAAGATAACGCAAGTAAACATAAAATTCAGTTTTTAAATGAAGGTGTTTATTATTAAGGGTAAAAAAAAAAATCAAACCTACATGGCCCTGTGTGAAAAAGTGACCCCCCCCCCAAAAAAAAAAACATAAATTAACTGTGGTTTTTCACATCTGGAAAGCTTAGCTCAATTTCTCTTGCCACACCCAGGCCTGATTACTGCCACATCTGTTCTCAATAAAGAAATCACTTAAATAGGACCTGCCTGACAAAATGAAGTAGACCAAAAGATCCTCAAAAGCTAGACATCATGCTGCGATCCAAAGATATTCAGGAACAAATGAGAAACAAAGTAATTGAGCTCTATCAGTCTGAAAAAGGTTATAAAGCCATTTCTAAAGCTTTGGGACTCCAGCAAACCACAGTGAGAGCCACTATCCACCCATGGTGAAAACATGGAACAGTGGTGAACCTTCCCAGGAGTGGCCGGCAGACCAAAATTTCCCCAAGACCGCAGCGACGACTCATCCAAGAGGTTACAAAAGACCCAACAACAACATCCAAACTGCAAGCTTCACTTGCCTCAGTTAAGGTCAGTGTTTGTGACTACACCATAAGAAAGAGATTGGGCAAAAATGGCCTGTATGGAAGAGTTCAAGACGAAAACCACTGCTGAGCAAAAACAACATCAAGACTCATCTGTTTAGCCAGAAAACAACTTGATGATGAGGAAGACTTTTGGGAAAATACTCTGTGGACTGACGAGACCAAAGTTGAACTTTTTGGAAGGTGTGTGTCCCGTTACATCCGGCGTAAAAGTAACACAGCATTTCAGAAAAGGAACATCATACCAACAATAAAATATGGTGGTGGTAGTGTGATGGTTTGGGGATGTTTTGCTGCTTCAGGACCTGGAAGACTTGCGGTGGTAAATGGAACCATGAATTCTGCTGTCTACCTAAAAATCCTGAAGGAGAATGTCTGACCATCTGTTCGTGACCTCAAGCTGAAGCGCACTTGGGTTCTACAGCAGTACAATGTTCCAAAACACACCAGCAAGTCCACCTGTGAATGAGTTAAGAAAAAAAAATGAAGACTTTGGAGTGGCCTAGTCAAAGTCCTGACCTGAATCCGATTGAGATGCTGTAGCATGACCTTAAAAAGGGGGTTCATGCTCAAAAACCCTCCAGTGTGGCTGAATTACAAATATTTTGCAAAGATGAGTAGGCCAAAATTCCTCTACAGCGCTGTAAAAGACTCATTGCCAGTTATTGCAAATGCTTGATTGCAGTTGTTGCTGCTAAGGGTGGCCCAACCAGTTATTACATAGGTTTAGGGGGCAATCACTTTTTCACACAGGGCCATGTTGGTTTGGATTTTTTTCCCTTAACAATAAACACCTTCCTTTAAAAACTGCATTTTGTATTTACTTGTGTTACCTTTGTCTAATATTTAAATTTGTCTGATGATCTGAAACATTTATGTGTTGCCAAAATACAAAAAAATGAGAAATCAGCAAACACTTTTTCACACCACTGTATATGTGGTTCCGTGTGATGACATCACCGTACAGCTGCGTCATCACGTCGATGCCAGTTAACCCCCTGTAGTATCCCTATACTACATTTACCTGCCCGCTTGGAAAAACACAGAACACTTACCAATTGTAACCCTCCCCAATTTGGCATAAATAACAACACTAAGAAGAAGGGTTAGTGGTTGGACCGCCGCTCATCCCGACGTGGCTGAGTGGATTATTCTGCCACTTGTTCACCAGCTGCGCTCCTATCTAAACAGTCACTTTTTCTAACAGTCTTCCATGGGGAAGGCAGTTCTGCTGGAGGGCTTTGTTGCTGGCTCGTGGTGGATGTGCCCCTGGCGGCACCAATCTCAGCAGGCCTGGGTGCCATCCCTCTGAAGCCATGGCACGCTTGTCAACACTGTCCCGGCCTGGATCCCTCACCAGATGGATCGACTCCAACGCTGCATCCCAATCTGCAACAGCTGCTCTCACCTCCCACTGACGGCCATCCCGCTCTCCCGATCCTATTTCCAGCTGTGCCACTATCTTCATGTGTGTCAATGGTGGTGATGATGTAACAGCCGACTGTGAGCCCGGTCGCTCGGTTCCGCGGGCCTGAACCAAGTTCATCATTGTGTGCGGCACTTTGTACGGCTGCATATGATGTTGTAATGGTGGGGTACTCATGATTGTCGCGGGGCGTCCATCAAGCTGTGGTGGTTCTGCTACATTCTGTTTTGTCACGGACTCTTCACCCAACGCTACAGCGGCAATCCCTGGAGGCCAATGCTGGTTGTGGTTGTCCTGAAGATGGCCGGCATTTCTCCTGTGTCATTTATGGTCATGGATTCTATACCCGTCGGCTCAGCCGTGGCTCCGGTAGACTGGTGCTGAGTGAGGATTCTGAAGCAGTCCAGTTCTTTTTCACTATCGTCTGGTGCTGATTTAGGTCAGGGTGATGTGTCCCTGTTGTCCCATGGAACATCTGTATCAGGGTGGTGTGTCTCAGGATTGTCTGTGCGCTCGGGCTCCCTCTCCTGCGGCTCTGCAGTGGCTCCCGCTGGCTCATGCTGGGGAAGGATCTGAGGCGAGTCCAACCGCTGTCCCCCCCCCCCCCCCCCCCCAGGGCAGCGCTCCTCCTGTGCACACAGGACAGTAGGTTTCTTGTCAGCATCATTCCTGGTAGACGCGGGCTCTCTCTCCTGCAGCTTCGCAGTGGCTCTCTGAAGCTCACGCTGGGTGAGGAACTGAGGTGAGTTTGGTCGCTGTCCTCCCTCCATGACATCTTCGTTCTCTGTGTCGTGTTTACCCACAGTGCTGTGGTCACTCACTGTACTGAATTCTTCCTTTTCACTGTGCTCACTCTCTGTGCCGTGCTTTTCAGCAAGCTTGTCACGGATTAGCTCTATGGTGCTCTGCTGTCCCGTCAGTCACGGTGCCACCTGGGCTGTCACCTCTAGCTGAAATGCCAATTCCAGTGCTTCCGACATCAGTAAGAAGCACACTGCCAGCAACAAGTTCTTCTGCAGCACCCTCACCACGCCTGCCACCGTCTGGCCATCGAGCTCATCCTCCAGTATGGCTCAGATCTCCAAACTTGCCGTGAACCACTTCAACTGCAATATTATTAACCTGTCCTCCACATGCCCGAACTCACACGTGCTAGCCAAACAGCGAAGAGCATCCACATACCGTATAAATGACTCATCCTCTCGCTGTCGGCGCTGGTAGAACATGGCTCTCCGGGCCATCACATACTCTGGGACACTGAAGTGTTTGGCCAGCAGACCAACAGACACATTGTAGTCATCGCGGAGTGAAGTGCGGTGGTTAGCTAGCAGCTCGACCCCCTCGGCACATGAAACTGGTGGTCTTATTGCGTCGTAAAAATGAATGCCCTCCATGCCCAGGTAGTAATGCAGTAGAGCTGACTTCCATACCTTGTTCGTCTCATCCAGGCCAAATGCTGATAAGCAGGTGTGAAAGCATCAAACCAGCACGCCCATGAGACTGGTGGCTCACCATGGCTTTGCAGCAGCGGTCGTAGTGGCCTCATGCACACCTCCATGGTTTAGTTTCTTGTCGCCAAATGTTATGTCTGGAAACCCAGGAAGGATGAACAGAGTGGCGCTGTTGTGAACACAAACTTTTTTTTTACAAATACTGGGTATCATTCAATATAGGTCTGTTGTCTCCTATTGAGCAAGCCGGGAAAGAGACCCTAAGATGGTGGCTCTCCCCTTATATGTGGTTCGGCGTGATGACGTCACCATACGGCTGCATCATCACGCCAGTGCCAGTTAACCCCCTGTAGAATCCCTATACTACAAGTCTCATATTGAATTAAATGCCATATTAAGGTGTCCATATTTGAGACAATAATGAACAGAGCAGTGTCACTGTTAATGGAGCTTTATTAACAGGAACTATGTACAATACCCTTTTGACTCACGACGCTCTCCAGCAGGCCAAGGCGTCTACGGCGAAAGAGGACGAGCCTCTTCCGCCCTTGCCCTTTATACCCTGGGTGGCGTCACTACCGGAACCGGCAGTCCACCACCCCTATCTATTCCCCGGACAACCCAGCCGCCATCTTACTACTACTAACTAAAAGTCATACAAAACATAAGGCAATCACAATCTACATCTACATGTATATTGAAGTCCCCTACTATATCCGATTTAAGCACTAAATCAGCTAAAAACTGGCAATTCAGATAAGAACTCTGTGCAAGCCATGGGGGGATGATAAACTATAGCAAATAAAATTGGTTTTAACCAAAAATTGCCAAAATGCCCAATACTGAGGACCAGGCCCTCAAAGGAATTATAACGTGTTTTGTTTCGTTTTTCTTTATATTAACTATTTATTTGGAATATTAAATTGTTGCTACTTATTCTCCATGACCATACTTCTAGGACTTTGACAGCTTACATAACCAGAGGAAGTTGATTTATTTAAACCAACATAATCCTCTTGCCCTAACCAAGTCTCTGTGAGGGACAGTAAATCAATCATCTTAAAGTGTTGTCAAACCTGTGCGACAGTGAAAGACATAAGCACTCTATAAAACAATAGTGTCTTATCTCATATTTATTTTTTTATGATTGTGTGTGTTTGAGCCTTTTTAAAAAACTATTCTGAACTCCACATATACAGGTGGAAGAACATTTGTTGCAACCAATAACCATCAACTGGCTCACTGCTAAGGTTTTCAATGTCTGGCTGAATAACCACTCATTTCTTGTAATGTGTTTACCCATCAAAGATCAATGTATTCTTCTCTCAAGCTGCTTTTCCACCCCCAACACCAAACCAAAACATGCCTAATATTTGATGAGATGCCATGACAGGAAGACAGCGGGGACAGAATGAGAGGTGCTGCCAGTTTGGATCTGCTGAAATCCATTTCTAAAAGCTTCTGCTGTCACTCGGGTGATGTGGTGGATAAAGGGAGGGGAACTGACTTATCATCGCTTGAGAATTTTGCATTACAATGAGATTAAAGATAAAAGTTTGCTTGTGAAGTTGCCCAGGTGTCGTGTGAGGAAATATTCAGGAACGCCTGTTGCTGCATGATAAAAATATGATCCTGTCAGCCTTCTATAACTGATGGTGGAGCGATGATAAACAAGATTGTTCCCACAAGATGTTGTATGATGACAATAAATGAATCATGGTGTGGACATCAATCTGCTTCCCTCATACAGTATTAATTCCTCAGGTGGTTTAGATGTAATAGAAGTTTCTGCTAGACAATAAAACAAACTGTTCGTGTTGTCAGTGCAGATTTTTTTTTAATGTTTCTGATTGAATCCCTTTTGGCTTAAGCAGCTGTGCTGGTTGGTCTAATTTTTTCTTACTTCAGGGGCCGTATTTTTACAGTCTATTCTGAAGTCAGTTGTCTGAGGAGCAGGGCACGTTTGTGGGCATTTCCAAGTTCATTTCACTATTACAGCAGTGCAAATACAAATTTTGTGCTGGGCGCAAAGTGCAACGAGGCTGTCCAAATGCTCTTAATTATTCAGAAGTGCATTTCGGCATAACGTGAAATAAACCAGACGCTGTCTTTGTTCTCATTCCTTTTAATAAACTGGGGTGCAAAATCCCCCTCATGGATCGTCACCTTATCGTGGTGGGGGGGTTTGCGTGCCCCAGTGATCCCAGGAGCTATGTTGTCCGGGGCAATTTGCCTCTGATAGGGTCTCCCAAGACAAACTGGTCCTGGGTGAAGGGCCAGACGAAGAACGATCCAACAGACTCTCATGATAAATTGTATATCAAGGATTCAGTGTACCCCGCCCGGTATGGGGTTACCGGGGCCCCACCCTGGAGCCAGACCTGGGGGAGGGGCTCGAAGGCTAGCGTCTGGTGGCCGGGTTTCCACCCATGGGACCCGGCCGGGCTCAGCCCGAAGGAGTTACATGGGTCCGCCCTCCAGTAGGTTCACCACCTGCAGGAGGGATCATGGAAGTCCGGTGCTATGTGGATTAGGTGGCAGTCAAAGGCGGAGACCTTGGCGGACTGATCCCAAGCTTTCTAAACTGGCTTTTGGTACGTGGAATGTCACCTCTCTGGTGGGGAAGGAGCCTGAGCTGGTGTACGAGATTGAGCGATACCGGCTAGATATAGTTGGCCTCACCTCAACACACAGCTCCGGTTCCGGAACCAGTCTCCTGGAGAGGGGCTGGAGCTTGGCCTTTTCTGGAGTTGCCCCGGGTGAGAGGCGACGAGCAGGGGTAGGTATTCTTGTATCGCCCCACCTTGCTGCCTCTATATTGGAGTTTTCCCCGGTGGACGAAAGGGTTGCTTCCCTGCGCCTTCGGGTTGGGAAACGGGTCCTGACCATCATTTGTGCCTATGCACCAAATGATGTTTCAGAGTACCCACCCTTTTTGGAGTCTGTGACTGGGGTGCTGGAGGGTGCTCCTCCTGGAGACTCCATTGTCCTACTGGGGGACTTCAATGCGCACGTGGGCAACGACAGTGAAACCTGGAGGGGGGTGATTGGGAGGAACGGCCTGCCCGATCTGAACCCGAGTGGTGTTCAGTTATTGGACTTCTGTGCTAACCACAGTCTGTCTATAACGAACACCATGTTCAAGCATAAGGGTGTCCATATGTGCACCTGGCACCAGGACACCCTAGGCCGCAGGTCGATGATCGATTTTGTTATCGTATCATCAGACCTGCGACCGTATGTCTTGGACACCCGAGTAAAGAGAGGTGCAGAGCTGTCAACTGATCACCACCTGGTGGTGAGTTGGATCCGATGGCAGGGGAGGAAGCCATTCAGACCTGGTAGACCCAAACGTATAGTGAGGGTGTGCTGGGAGCGTCTGGCTGAGGCCCCTGTCTGGGAGGTCTTCAACTCCCACCTTCGGAAGAACTTCAACCACATTCCGAGGGAGTCTGGAGACATGGAGTCTGAATGGGCCATGTTCTCCACCTCTGTTGTTGAAGCGGCAGCCCAGAGCTGCGGCCGCAAGGTGGTCGGTGCATCTCGTGGTGGCAACCCCCGAACCAAGTGGTGGACACCAGTGGTGAGGGGGGCCATTAAGCTGAAGAAGGAGTCCTATCAAGCTTGGTTGGCTTGTGGGACTCCCGAAGCAGCTGAGGTGTACCGGCAGGCCAAGCGGAGTGCAGCTCGGGTGGTTGCTGAAGCAAAAACCCGGGTATGGGAGGAGTTCGGTGAGGCCATGGAACAAGACTTTCGGTCGGCTTCAAAGAGATTCTGGCAAACTGTTCGGCGGCTCAGGAGGGGAAAGCAGCTCCCCGTCCACACTGTGTATGGTGCGGATGGGACACTGTTGACTTCAACTGGGGATATCGTCGGGCGGTGGAAGGAATACTTCGAGGATCTCCTCAATCCCACTGATACGCCTTCCACAGAGGAAGCAGGGTTTGGGGATGAGGGGGATGACTCGCCTATCACAGGGGCTGAGGTCGCCAAGGTGGTTAAAAATCTCCTTGGTGGCCGGGCCCCGGGGGTGGACGAGATTCGCCCCGAGTACCTCAAGGCCCTGGATGTTGTTGGGTTGTCATGGTTGACACGCCTCTGCAACATTGCGTGGAGGTCGGGGGCAGTGCCTTTGGCATGGCAAACCGGGGTGGTGGTTCCTCTCTTCAAAAAAGGGGACCGGAGGGTGTGCTCCAACTTTAGAGGGATCACACTCCTCAGCCTCCCTGGGAAGGTCTATGCCAAGGTATTGGAGAGGAGAGTCCGGCCGTTGGTCGAACCTCGGATTCAGGAGGAGCAATGTGGTTTTCGTCCTGGCCGTGGCACATCGGACCAGCTCTTTACCCTCTCGAGAATTCTTGAGGGTTCGTGGGAGTTTGCCCAACCAGTTTACATGTGTTTTGTGGACTTGGAGAAGGCATTTGACCGCGTCCCTCGTGGATTTTTGTGGGGGGTGCTTCGGGAGTATGGGGTATCGGGCTTGTTGTTACGAGCTATTCGGTCTCTGTACGACCGTTGTGAGAGTTTAGTTCGCATTGCCAACACTCGGTCGGAGTCATTCCCAGTGAGAGTTGGACTCCGCCAGGGCTGCCCTTTGTCACCGGTCCTGTTCATAATTTTTATGGACAGGATTTCTAGGCGCAGCCAGGGAATGGAGGGTGTCATGCTTGGTGACCACAGGATCTCATCTCTGTTGTTTGCAGATGATGTTGTCCTGTTGGCTTCATCCAGCAATGACCTACAGCTCTTGCTGGGACGGTTTGCCGCTGAGTGTGAAGCGGCTGGGATGAGAATCAGCACCTCCAAGTCCGAGTCCATGGTCCTCAGCCGGAAAAAGGTGGATTGTCCTCTCCGGGTTGGGGACAGGCTCCTGCCCCAAGTGGAGGAGTTTAAGTATCTTGGGGTCTTGTTCACGAGTGAGGGGAAAATGGAGCGAGAGATCGACAGACGGATTGGAGCAGCATCTGCAGTGATGCGGACGTTGTACCGGTCTGTTGTGGTGAAGAGGGAGCTTAGTTCTAAGGCAAAGCTGTCGATTTACCAGTCAATCTACGTTCCTACTCTCACCTATGGTCACGAGCTTTGGGTAATGACCGAAAGAACGAGATCGCGGATACAAGCGGCTGAAATGAGCTTTCTCCGTAGGATTGCTGGACTCACCCTCAGAGATAGGGTGAGGAGCTCAGTCATCCGGGAGAGGCTCAGAGTAGAACCACTGCTCCTCCACATTGAAAGGAGTCAGTTGAGGTGGTATGGGCATCTGATTAGGATGCCTCCTGGACGCCTCCCACTTGAGGTGTTTCAGGCACGTCCCACTGGGAGGAGACCCCGGGGCAGACCCAGGACTCGGTGGAGAGACTATGTCTCCCAGCTAGTCTGGGAACGCCTTGGTATCCCCTCTGAAGAGCTGGAGCAGGTGGCTGGGGAGAGGGAAGTCTGGGCTTCTCTGCTTGAACTGCTGCCTCCGCGACCCGGACCTCCGGAAAAGCGGTAGAAGATGGATGGATGGATGGATGGGGTGCAAAATTGATCATGTTCTTCTATTCAGACAAAATAGGAAGATGTTTCATACCTTGACATGTTTCATCTGTCACCTGCAATCTTCTTCAGAAAATGTCATCTGACGTCCGTGATGTGTCATACAGTGGTACCTCTACTTACGAACGTCTCTACATACGGAATTTTCAGGTTACGAGACGCCTCAATGGGAAAATATTGCCTCTAGTTACGAACGAAATTTCAGGATACGAAAGGCAAAAAAGTACCCGCTCCTCGCAGCTTCCGTAGTTTACCGAACGTAAACATACCTGTAGCTGCTCTGCCATTGGCTATCGCCTAGCATCTTCCTGGTATCCCATTGGCCACGAAGTTTTTTTTTTTTTTTCCAAAACTTTATTAAGAACAAGGTGAAAGTTTTACGTGTGTGTACAGTACAGAATTAACATTTATTCGCTATGGGCCCCAAGAAAGTGACGGAGATAAGTGGAAAAGGAGAAAAGAAGAGAGTTTTTTTGTCCATACAAACAAAGAAAGGAGATAATCGAAAGGTATGAAAAGGGGATGCGTTTGGTTGATCTCGCCAAAGAATATGGCCGTAATACATCAACGATCAGCACGGTATTAAAACAAAATGAAGCACTTACAAGCCGACAAAAGCAAACGTCCTTGGATCAGAACATGAACCAAAGAAGGCAAAAGGTGACGACGTCGACGACGATAGCAGTTAAAGGGTAAATGAACATAATTTTTATTATTCTTTCTCTTTTATTATTCTCTTTTATTATTCTTTCTCTCATTTTAAACTCTCATTTTATGTTTATTGTGCAGTAATCTAATTGTAACATGTATTTGTTACATGTTTTGATGCGTTTTTACGATTTATAAAAAATTTATGCCCGAATTTTGGGGGCTTGGAACGGATTACGGCATTTACATGTAAAACGCGCCTCTACTTACGAATTTTTCACTTTACGAGAATTCTTCCGGAACGAATTAAATTCATAAGTAGAGGTACCACTGTATTACCAGTTTTATTGTATTCTGTAGGTGTGACCGACCTGACAGATTTGACAGCAAGGCAGCTCACAAGAATGCAAAAAGAAAATGCAGAACAGGAAAACCTCAAATCGGCAATATGAGACCGCTGCAAGATAAACAACCACATCATGGACTGGAACAACACAAAAATAATTGGATCAGAGTTCAACAAACACAAACACTGGATCAAAGAGGCAGCTGAAATCAGGAAGTGAGCCCAAAACACCATGAACCGAGATGATGGAGCCTTCACGCTCTCGCACACCTGGGACTCTCTCTTCCGAAGACCATTGCATGGCAGGGGGTGTGACCGACCTGGCAGATCTGTCAAATCACATGTACATCGTCCAAATGGACCCGAACTTGATAAATATTTTACTATTACCACCATTTAAAGCAGGGGAAATAAGAATTGGGCAAGTCATTTTTCTCATTAAACATATTTCTGATGGAGCCATTGACCTGAGATTTTCACCAGATATCAGTAACAACCAAAGTAATCCATACATACAAAGAAATCAAGGCAACTGTGTTCACAAAACAAGTTATAGTTAATAAAGTGGAATGACACAGGGAATAAGTATTGAATGTGCTTTGTGAAATTCATTTAATATTTAGTAGAAAAGCCTTTGTTGGTAATATCAGCTTCCAGACGCGTCCTGTATGAAGAAACTAGGTGTAGGCATTGCTCAGGAGTGATTTTAGCCCATTCTTCCATACAAACTGTCTTCAAATCTTGAAGTTTCTTGGGTGTCTTTTACAAACTCTGATCTTCAGTTTGTTCCATAAATTTTCAATTGGATTCAGGTCAGGTGACTGACTGGACCATTCTAGCAGCTTTATTTTCCTTCACTGGAGCCAGTTGAGAGTTTCCTTGTCTGTGTGTTTGGGATCAATGTCATGCCGAAATGTCCACCCTTGATTCATCTTCAGCATCTTGGCAGATGGCAACAGGTTCTTATCAAGCATGTCTCTGTACATTTTTCCATTTATCTTTCCTTCAATTATATGAAGTCTGCCTGTACCATGTGCTGAAAAACATCCCCACACCACGATGCTCCCACCTCCAAACTTTACTGTTGGTATGGTGTTTTTGGGCTGATGTGTAGTGCCATTTCTTCTCCAACCATGAGTGTTTTGACATACAAAAAATTCAATTTTGGTCTCATCTGACCAGACTATATTTTCCCAGTATTTTACTGGCTTGCCCAAATGTTGTGCAGCAAACTTTAAATGAGCTTCAACGTACTTTTTTTTCACCAATGGAGTCTTGTGAGGTGAGTGAGCATAGAGCCCATGTCGGTTGAGTGCATTACCTATTGTTTTCTTTGAAACAGCAGTACCTGTTAACTCCAGGTCTTTCTGGAGCTCTTCACGAGTAGTCTTTCACTCTTGGATAACTTCTGATAATTCTTTTGACTCCTCTGTCAGAAATCTTGCAAGGAGCTCCTGGTTGTGGCCGGTTTACTTGTATGGTAAAATGATGTTCTTTCCACTTTAAAAGGATGTCTCCAACAGTGGTCACTGGAACATTCAGCAGTTTAGAAATGTGCCTGTAACAAATGCCATCATTATGTTTTGCAACAAGATTGCGAAGGTCTAGAGAGAGCTCTTTGCTTCTACCCATCATGAGTTCTTTGTGGTGTGACAATCTGATATTCACAGACCTTTTAAACGGCTATCAGTCAGGAATTAACCAGCTGAAATTAATTTGCACTGATGGGGGACAGGATGGCTTCCTTCTCATGAATTTCAGCTGGTTTCTTGGCTTTCTATGCCTTTTTGTACCTCTTTTTCTTTGTGATCAATACTTATCCCCTGTGTTATTCCACTTTATTAAATATAATTTGTTTGTGAACACAGTTGCCTTGATTTCTTTGTACTAGTGCATGACTGTAGAAAGCAAGCATTCTTGTCTGAAAACATGTAGCCCAATCAGGCTTTCCAGGCCCAAATGTAGGCTGTGTTTGAAAGTGGAATACAAAGAGCTGTAGGCTATATGCAGGCAATCACACATGTTAGACTTTGACAAATATAAATGGGACTGAACAGCACTAAGATTTGATTGTGTGAACATTAATTACAGAATTATTGAAAATGAATGGGACATCCAATATTAGCATCTATTTTGGATCCCTTGTTTATTTGTTTGTCACACTTATTTGTGTGATCTTTTATGACTTATATTCATAATCGTTGTATCTTGCACTTTGGGGAATGGGAGTTGTTCAGCCACCATTATAATTATTTTAGCTTATATGTGTAGTTTATAGTCTATCACCAATAAACTCATGCAGGACATGTATAAACAAACATATAACAGGACAAGTTTACAAATATTTGAGACCCATTATAGCACATCCTTTTATACTTATATTATATTATATTTATTATAATATTATAAGTACAAAACACCCAACATTATTATACACAGCAGAAGGAGCCATTTGGCTGCAACTGTTGCATCAGTGTTGCCCATTTCTCAGTAAATAAAAGATGATTTATTTTGTTATTTGGGCGGTTTCTGTCACGGTCGTCATTTAGTCAAAGCGTGCATATGTGTCCGTATATGATATGCAATTGATCTAGCTATTCTGCTGCACAATCGTGGTATTATTATTAACTTTTAATTTTTAGATAGCCGGGCGAGCACACCAGCACCGGAAGGCGTGCCATGTTGAACCCGCGGTGCCGCAAAGAACAGCGGTGGCACAGGAGTGAAGCACAGGTGAAGCAGTAGCTGAGACTCCCGTTAACCAGTCAGGCTGGGCTTGGCTCCCTGTGAAGGACTGCGTAAGGCGATCCTGCTGCTGCTCCACCCCACCAGCACACCTGTGCACCTCATGTTCTCCACATATGCCAAATTATCCTTTAGACTTAAGCAATCGCAGCAGCATTAGAGTATAATTGTTTAAATATTAAATCTTCAGTATTCTCTTTTTCTGGTAAAAATGTGGTGCTTTTCACTTCCTTGTTTTGTTCATGGAGCGCTCTGCTGACTAGTCGTGATTCCGCGTTTTGTCCAATCAATACAGAGTTAATCCGAAATCCCGCCCAAACTTCCTTTTCTGAAATGCTGTGTTACTTTTACGCCGGATGTAATGGGACACACACCTTTCAAAAAGTTCAACTTTTGTCTTGTCAGTCCACAGAGTATTTTCCCAAAATTCTTGGGGATCAGCAGGATGTTTTCTGGCAAAACTGAGATGAGTCTTTATGTTGTTTTTGCCCAGCAGTGGTTTTTGTCCTGGAACTCTTCCATGCAGGCCATTTTTGCCTAGTCTCTTTCTTATGGTGGAGTCATGAACACTGACCTTAACTGAGGCAAGTGAGGCCTGCAGTTCTTTGGATGTTCTTGTGGGGCCTTTTGTGATCTCTTGGATGAGTCGTCGCTGTGCTCTTGGGGTAATTTTGGTTGGCCAGCCACTCCTGGGAAGGTTTACCACTGTTCCATGTTTTAGCCATTTGTGGATAATGGCTCTCACTGTGGTTCGCTGGAGTCCCAAAACTTTAGAAATGGCTTTATAACCTTTTCCAGATTGATAGATCTCAATTACTTTGTTTCTCATTTGTTCCTGAATAGTTTTGCATCGCAGCATGATGTCTAGCTTTTGAGGATCTTTTGGTCTACTTCACTTTGTCAGGCAGGTCCTATTTAAGTGATTTCTTGATTGAGAACAGGTGTGGCAGTAATCAGGCCTGGGTGTGGCTAGAGAAACTGAACTCAGCTTTCCAAGGATGTGGTAAACCACAGTTAGTTTATGTTTTAACAGGGGACAATCACTTTTTCACACAGGGCCATGTAGGTTTGGATTTTTTTTTTACCCTTAATAATAAACACCTTCATTTAAAAATTGCATTTTGTGTTTACTTGTGTTATCTTTGTCTAATATTTAAATTTGTTTGATGATCTGAAACATTTAAGTGTGACAAACATACAAAAAAATGAGAAATCAGGAAGGGGGCAAATACTTTTTCACACCGTTGTAGATAGATGTCTGGATTACTTGGGTTGTTACTGATATCTGATGAAAATCTTAGGTCAGTGGCACAATCAGAAATGTGTTTAATGAGAATAATTTTGACGTGGCCAATACTTATTTTCCCTGCTGTATTGCACACAGACAGTGGAGAACTTTCTCCAGCAGACTGCTACAGCTTTGCTGCCAAACAGTCAGGTACAGGAAATCTTTCCTGCCACATGCCATTTCATTGTACAATAACTCACTCTGATGTTGAATTGTGCTCACAACTATGCTGCCATACTGCACCTTACAGTCTAATTGGTACCTCACATCTCGTCCTGCACCTGATAGTCCTGCATTGTACAGCGGGTACAATTCATGTATCTATACGGGTCATCATCTATTCATCTATGATTTATATACAGTAAGTTATTTAGGCAATTTTACTTTCCAAGTGTAATCCCTTTTTCTTTTATGCTGTGTTTGTGTCATTTTGGTCATCTACTGTAAGGCTGCTGTGGCATTGTAATATCCCAGTTTGGGATCAATAAAGTATATCTATCTATCTATCTATCTATCTATCTATCTATCTATCTATCTATCTGTAGCGCCCCCTCGTAGAAAAATAAAGCCTTATATTTTTAGCATACATTGTTTTAACACAACCAAATCTTGGGTGGTGCATAGGTAACCAATATTTAACCTTTCTATAATGAACAGTTACTCAAAGCTACAGCACCCCCTACCACTAATGGAAAGGAAATTGGCAATAACTCACACACAAATGGTCCAAGTGGAGCCAAACTTCATATGATACCTGTCATATACCTATGACATATAGCTATAGTGCCCCCTAGATTAAAAAAAAAAACAAACATTTATAGCGATGGCATACCTTGTGTAAATTCAAATAAATTTTCTAGTGAAATTTTCACCAGAAGTGGCATTTAGGCTATGGCTAAACATATTAGATTTTTGAGGTAATCCATGAGCTCATACCTCCGCCAAGGCCCTATCTTTCAATGGACGGATGGACGGACTGATGATGAGTGGCGGTATGGACGGATGGACAGATGAATGGATTGATGGACTGCTGGATGGCGGATGGATGGCAGATGGCGGTATGGACATATGGACAAAGAGTGGGAGGGAGGGAGTTGAGGAGGGATGGCTGGAGCCTGGGTGGAGTTACGCACTCTGAGTGGTGAGAGCAAGGTCTAGCGAGGACACTAGGACCCGTTAATCAGTGCGTACAGCTTTAATTTTGCTTTTGTTGTTCAACATGTAAGATCAGCCGTTTACATTGAAAACTTATCACATCACTATCACTTACCACCATTAGCTTGCAACCCAAACGGGGCTACAGACAAGGAACAGACAGTTCAACACTGCTGTCACAACGGGGTGTCATGAACGCCCCTCCGGGGCAAAAAACAAACCCAGGTGCTTGACTGCAGTGAAACGATTTAATGACAGGAAGGAAAACATAATTGTCCAGATAACAGTGTGGGCAACCCCAAAATACAAACGCAGAAAAACTTCCAGAGTTGGTGCTCCAGAGTTTAGGAACTCTGGAGAAGAGGAGGGGGAGACTGAGCCATGAGACGAAATTCAGTCTGAACACAATTGTGACTGCCGCAGGGAAACAATGAGCAGACAGTCCTTAAAAAGTACACAGACAAAATGAGGCACAGGTGCAGGGAGCAGAGTAAGCAATTGACCTGATTAATTAATTAAATGCAGCTTGAGCTGGCAGGGAGACAACCTGGTAGTTGGTAGGAGCGACTGGCAAGAGGGTAGGGCTCAGAGTGTAAACAAGCCAACATATACACACAGAACTGCAAACATACTAATAACAGACAGAAAAATACTCAAAAATACAAAGGAAGTCTGAGCGCTGAGAACAACGCTCAGACACGTGACACGGGATGGAATCACAAAGCAGGCAGAATGAAGACCCATATGCAAGCGAAGTCCAGAACACTTCCTTTATTAACAAATGTAAGAAACAAAGGGTAAACATTAACTGAAATAAAACCAACAAAGAAATAAACTAGCTAAAGGATATATGATAAAACCAACCGGGGAGCACAAAACCAGGAGATCAAGGGAAAATCCACACTGACAGAGACAATGATGCCACACGGGTAAGAAGGACAGAGGGAAACTTATAGACAAACCCCAACTCCAATTAAGTTGGGATGTTGTGTAAAGTGTAAATAAAACCAGAATACAATCATCTGTAAGTCCTTCTCAACCTATATTCAATTGAATACACTACAAAGAGAAGATAATTAATGTTCAAACTGATAAACATTATTGTTTTGATGCAAATATTCACTCATTTTTAATTTGATGCCAGCAACATATTCTAAAAAAAAGCTGGGTCAGGGGCAACAAAAGACTGGGAAAGTTGAGGAACATTCAAAAAATACCTTTCTGGAACATTCCACAGGTAAAGAGGTTAATTGAAATTTTAAATGGTGTTCCCTTATATAGTGCTTTTTACTTATCTCTAAATGACCAAAGCACTTTATAGATCCTGCTGTCCACCCATTCACATGCTGATGGCAGTGGAGCTGCCATGCACAAGTGCTGGCCTGTCCCATCAGAAGCAACTGGGGGTTCAGTGTCTTGCTCAAGGACACTTCAACATGCAGACTACAGACAGAGTGGGAATCGAACCCCTGATCCTCCAATCAATAGTCGGCCGCATTGCGCCACAGCCACACAGGAAACAGGTAAGTGTCATGATTGGGTATAAAAGGAGCATCCCTAAAATGCTCAGCCGTTCATAAACAAGGACGGGAGAGTGAGGTTCATCACATTGTGAACAACTGTGAGGGAAAATAGTCCAGCAGTTTAAGAACAATGTTTCTCAGCATACAATTGGAAGGAATTTAGGGATTTCACCATCGAACTGTACTTGACAAAACACAATGGACCAACACCAGCAGATGACATGGCTCCACAAATCAGGTGCCAAGTCCTATTATTTTGAAATTCAAGTCCCAGAGTCTGGAGGAAGAGTGGAGAGGCATAGAATCCAAGTTGCTTGAGGTTCAGTGTGAAGTTTCTACAGTCTGTGATGATTTGACGAGCCATGCCATCTGCTGGTTTTGGTTCACTGTGTTTTATCGAGTCCAAAGTCAGTGCAGCCGTCTACCAGGAAATTTTAGAGCACTTCATGCTTCCCACTGCTGACAAGCTTTATAGAGATGCTGATTTCATTTTCCAGCAGGACTTGGCACCCCCCCACACACTGCCAAAGGTAGCAATACCAGGTATAATGACCATGGTATCACTGTTCTTTACTGGCCAGCACACTCTCCTGACCTAAGCCCCAAAGAGGATCTATGGAGTATTGTCAAGAGGAAGATGAGAGACACCAGACTCAACAATGCAGATGAGCTGAAAGCCGCTATTAAAGCAACCTGGGCCTTCATAACATCTCAGCAGTACCACAGGCTGATCACCTCCATGACATGCCACATTGATGCAGTAATTCATACAAAAGGAGCCCCGACCAAGTACTGAGTGGTACGTGGACATACTTTTCACTCAGCCAACATTTGTATGAAAAATCTTTTTTTTTTTTTTTGTTATTGGTGTTATGTAATATTCTAATTTTTTGAGAAACTGAATTTGGGGTTTACATGAGCTGTAAGCCACACTCATCAAAATTAAAAGAAATCCATCCCTCCATTTTCTACCTCTTTTCCAGAGATCCAGTTAGCGGAGGCAGCAATTTAAGCAGAGAAGCCCAGACTTCCCTCTCCCCAGCCACCTGCTCCAGCTCTTCAGAGAGAATACCAAGGCGTTCCCAGACCAGCTGGGAGATGTAGTGTCTCCAACGTTTCCTGGGTCTGCTCCAGAGTCTCCTCCCAGTGGGACGTGCCCGAAACACCTCATGTGGGAAGCATCCAGGAGGCATCCTGAACAGATGCCCAAGCCACCTCAACTGGCTTCTTTCGATATAGAGGAGCCTCTCCCAGATGACTGAACTCCTCACCCGATCTCTAAGTATGAGTACAGCAATCCTATGGCGAAAGCTCATTTCAGCCACTTGTTTCCGCAATGTCATTCTTTCGGTCATCACCCAAAGCTCATGACCATAGGTGAGGGTAAGAACATAGATTGACTGGTAAATCAACAGCTTTGCCTTAGAGCTCAGCTCCCTCTTCACCACAACAGTCCGGTACAACATCCACGTCACTGCAGATGCTGCTCCGATCCATCTGTCAATCTCGTGTTCCATTCTCCCCTCACTCGTGAATAAGACTCCGAGATACTTAAACTCCTCTACTTGGGCAGGAGCCTGTCCCCAACCCAGAGTGGACAATCCATCATTTTCCGGCTAAGCACCATGGACGTGGAGGTGCTGATTCTCATCCCAGTCACTTCACACTCAGCAGCACACCATCCCAGTAAGAGCTGTAGGTCATTGCTGGATGAAGCCAACAGGACAACATCATCTGCAAACAGCAGAGATGAGATCCTGTGGTCACTGAACATGACATCCTTTGACCCTTGGCTGCGCCTAAAAATCCTGTCCATAAAAATTATCAGCAGGATCAGTGACAAAGGGCAGCCCTGGTGGAGTCCAACTCTCACTGGAAACGAGTTTGACTGAGTGTTGGCAATATGAACCAAACTCTCACAACAGTCGTACAGAGACCAGATAGCTTGTAACAACAAGCCCGACACCCCATACCCTCGAAACACCCCCCACAACAAACCATGAGGGATGCAGTCGAATGCCTTCTCCAAGGTAACAAATCACATGTAGATTGATTGTGCAAACTCCCACAAACCCTCGAGGATTCTTGAGAGGGTAAAGGGCTGGTCCAGTTTGCCATGGCAAGGATGAAAACCACATTGCTTCTCCTGAATCTCAGATTTGACCAATGAACCTCAGATTAAAAGAAATAAACACTTGAAACACATCAGTCTATATAATGTTTCAACTTTTGAGTTGCTACAGTAAAATGAATTAACTGTTCGATGATTTTCTAATTTAGTGAGATACACCTGAACCAGAGGCTGCGCTAGACTTTTTTGTTATCTGCCATTTTGACAGACAGACTTGTAAAAATTCTGCTGTAGTCTTTAATTATCTGTCCTTTTAATTGACTTTAATTAGATCACCTTCAGCGTAAAAAACCTTTCAGAATTTTCAGTCATTGCTGAAAAAAATAGTCAGAGAAGGACAATTTTCAGTTAAGGTGACCTTTTACCCGTCCACACAGCACAGACACAAACACCACTTCTGCCGTTTATCAAGATCACTACATTTTCTGCTATGAAAGATAGTTCAAATAATTTTAAAGCCAAAGCTAAATCACAAAATTATGTTTCAGCAGTATTAATTAAAGCTATTTTATTGGATTTCTGTTGGTTTCCTTTGACTTTTACACCAATGAAAAGCAAAGAGTCAGAAACATTCTTCTTTTTCTGTTGGTGTGTTAGGGTGCTTGGTGCATATATTTGGGTGCATTAGTGCCACTAGAAACTGCTGAAGTGACAGCACAGTTCCTCAATCCTCAGCTTCATTTTTCTACCAGCATGTCCACATTATTTTATGTATCTGGCTATTCCTTTATTTTGCAGTGACAAACTAGATTAAAAAAAAAAAAAATCTGAAAAAGTTCTGATTGTTGGATTTTTTTTTTCACGAGCACACACTGTGAGTGCAGAAACTCGACAGCTCTCTGCAAACTGAGACAACTGTGTTTTATCCTGACGGCTTTGGATTGTGCATGTGCCCATTTCTTCTCTCCTTCACCAGGCTGGGTGCACTAGTGATGGCTGGTGCCATGACAGGATGCTGTAGCTGATCTGGAGTCACATTTGTCTGAAACACACACACACACACACACACACTGCAGTCTTAGGCCATCTGTAAAAACAAAGTGGAAGTGGAAAGCATGAGAAGTTCAGCAAAAAGGCGAGTCAGAAGAAAAAAAGCTTTGCATTTTAACTGATTTAAAAGAAGGAGGCTTGCATGGCACAGAAAAGGGATATTTTAATAACTATATGAAATAAACCAAAACTAGCTGATAGAATTTCGCCCATCAGTCAGCTCCCTCCTGTTCGAGGGAATGAAAAGAGGAATGGTTGTGTTTGTGTCCTACAAAGTCCAAAAATTATTCTTATATGGTGTAAAAAATCCTCCATTTTTCCTGTTCAGTAAATCAATTAATTCCTCCCTCTTCGTTTCTTTTAATTGTTGCTTTCTGTTTTCTAACATGAGCTTTACTCAGAAATAGAAATAAAATTATTCTATAGCAGCAAATGATCATAAAAGTATTAGTTTAATTTATTTTTACAATGTCATGATAATTATATTTATCTTGTGTTTTGGTTTGATCCTAAATTCCTAAATTTTGTAATTTAGGAAGAAGAAAGTGAATGAAAATGTTTCACTTTCAACTGCAGCATAAACAGTGTATGATTTCTGATGTGATATTAAAATCATCAGCTTGGTGTGAGACCAACATATATATATATATATATATATATATATATATATATATATATATATATATATATATATATATTGTATTCCAGTTTATATCATCAAATCTGTCAGAATGTGAAATGCGCTTTAGACGCATTACTTTCTCATCAAAAATCAATTCAAAAATTTGGAAACAGGAGAAGAAGGTTACAATTTTACCAGCAAACATTAATGTATTGTAACTAAATTATAGGAATAAAGAAAGCTTTGCTGCCTGTGCAGACATACGGGGAATCTAAACACAAAACCGAATAGGTAAAAAAAACAAGAAAATATGTTTGTGAAGGGGTGGCCACAGTGTTTCATCCCACTTTTTTTAATTTAAATTAAAAAAGATATAGAGAAAAACAAGCAAGACACACCGTGAATGTGTAAAAGTATTTCTTTCCAAATCAATCAATAAAGAAAAGAGCGTTGATGGCAGTCTGAAAAGTGCCAGATCAGCAGCCCGCACAGGGCCCTAAATCGTGGACCGTCCTTAATGTCCACCGCTCGCTGTCAGCGTGAGAACGTCTCGGTCCCTCTGCAGCGGCGTCCGGCGTGCTGCGTCTGAGCACAGGGCCCACAGTTGCTCTGCAGCCCGGGGGCCTCCACCTGCTCCGTCCGGCCCTGGATGGCTGCTGACCTGCAGCCTCCCCCCCCCCCTCCTCCCCATCGCTCCATGTAAATTATACACGGGCGCCCCCTAATGAGTCCGGGCACGGTAGTGACTGCAGCGGCATCGTCGGCGGGGCGGCCAGCTGCTGACGGAGCACGGAGGGCGGCTGCTGCGGCGGGGAGCGCGTCCGGCGTGTGGGGCAGGAAAAAGAGCTGAAGACACAGGAGAAGTTGGTGTGATGGTATCAAGAGAGGGAAGAAAGGCAACAACAACAATAATATTAATATTAATAATAATAATAATAATAATAATAATGACAGACTTTTTAATATATTTTTTCGTCCCTCACCATCCATTTCCTTCTTCTCCATTCTCTATTGTGTTCTGGATTACAATAATACTGGTCCGGCTGCGGGCTGAAGTGGGGGGGGGGGATAGCTGGTCAGTGAAGAGTTAAAGGGAGGAGACGCAGAGTGACACGCCTCATTGGGTAGATTATGTGGCGCAAACAAAACGTGTGTGTCGGTGTGCCAGTGCGCCAGAGCAGCGGCCCATCTGCGCCTCCCTCTCTCTGCTCCTCCTCAGCTCCTCAGTCTCTCCCTGTCCTCCTTTCTCCGCACGGCTCCGCCTGTCCGCCGCGCCGCCGAGCCACACCGGGGAGATGCTGTGACGCCGTCCCCGTGCGCACACTCCGGGCCGGGAGCGCATCCTCCTCCGTCCCGCCGCCGTCGGGCTTCCTCCTCTCCAGCCTCATCGTCTACATGCCCGGCCGCCGCTGAGCCGCAGCGTCTGCCCCCGAACTGCTCTGTGGATTTTACTGACATCCCGTCCGGACCGACAGGTAGGTTCTGTTCAGGTGAGCGCGTGAGTGAAGTGACGGGGACAGCTGGGTCGCTTTCAGCGCGCGCCCCTGCAGCTCTGACAGCAGCTGATTTAGGACACTTTTGTCCTCCTGGCCCGGCTTTGGCAGATGGGGACAGCCTCCTTTATTGTCTCCCCCCCTCGCCCTCACGCTCCGGAGATGGAGGGCTGACCTCCCGTCATGGACGCGCGGAGCCGCTCTGTTACCGCCGCTCCTGGGCCAGCGCTCGTGCCTGGGTCTTGGTTCCCACGTTTCGGCTGCGTGTCCTGTCGGCTTTGTTTTTTTGTTTTTGTTTTTAATGCTTTCTGTCCTGTCAGCTCTGTCTGGACGTGGAGGAGGTTCTGGAACGTGGTGTGGAACCAGGCAGGCCCGCCACGGTGGGTCGCTTCGGAGCGGCTGTGGGAGCGCAGGAACCTCGGCGGTGGGAACCTTCCTGCGGCTTCACAATCCACAGAGCTTCATGAGAACAGCCAGGCTGGTGGTCCCCAGCTTTTTTCTCTTTTTTAAATAAATTACTGGCAGGACAGCGGAAGAAAGGCGGCACAGCCTGGGTTTTAGTGCCGGCAGCTCGGGTCACCGAGGCCGTGACACCGCGCTGGTTATCGCCGCCGCCGCCGCGGCTTTACGCTCCACAACAAAAGAGAAAAAGTTTTTCAGCTGCACTTTCGCCACTTTGACTTTTTAAAGGAAGCAGTTAGACGCAGATGGACTGGTTCACGTCTGTTAGAGATGTGAGCTTAGATCAGCCTGAAGCACCGACAGCGAAATAAATCTGCGCCTTCAATCGGGGCCTAAATGCGCCAGTTCAACTAAAAAAATTAAAATGTAAAAAAAACAAAAAACAAAACTGTAATTTGTTCTTCACTCCAGACTAAAACATATTTAAGTCAATTAGTATTATTTTCAATTAACAAATATTTCTCTGTTTTCCTTAATTATTCAAAGCGTTTTCTTCACTTGTCTGTTGTGTGCGGTTCGTGAATAAATGTGCATCAGGTGCAGTTTTGCTGTTTTTGCGGTGGGGGTGAAGGAGCCGCGCGCGCGCGCGCGCACACACACACATTCAGAGGTTAGAAAAGGGAGAAAAGAAATAATTAACTGGTCGTGCTGCTTTAATTATGGTCTCAGAGGGGAAAGTGGCGGATTATGGTAATGAGGAGAGAACCGCTGCTGCTGCCGCAAACACACGAGCGCAGACAGCGGAAGCGCCTTCACTGGCAGCACGAGCCTCTGTAGATGATTATTATTATTATTATTATCGTTAACAGTGGGACAGCAGAAATCTGCAAAGACGTACTGGACTAATTATTAATCATTACATTATCATAAGGTCATGATGGACGCCAAATATGTTGATTTAGTCCAAGAATAAATAAATAAGTAAAGGCTTTGCCGTAACAATAATAATAATAATTATAATCTTAATCATAATAATAACTGGGTAGCCGTGTGTTTCCAGCGTGTCTTCTCCACTCGTCACAGCAGTGATGGAGTCGTGGAACCGTCACCGCTTTACTCCGTGACGCGGACGAGCCGCGGCCTCGCTCGGCCTCGCCGCTCCGTCCCTCGTCCGGACGCTCTTAACGGGCTTGAAAAGCAGCCGCGGCGGCGTCCGGCCGACGACCGCGCGTGGGGCTTGTTGACGCGCGTCTCCACTCTTGACGGCTGAAGGAGCCGCGCGCTGACGGCTGACGTGTCTCCGCAGGCCGCGATGGAGGAGTCCAGCTCGCAGAAGTCGGCGTGGGACGGCGACGCCAAGGCGGTGCAGCAGTGCCTCACCGACATCTTCACCAGCGTCTACACCACCTGCGACGTGCCCGAGAACGCCATCTTCGGGCCGTGCGTGCTGAGCCACACGTCCCTGTACGACAGCATCGCCTTCATCGCGCTCAAGTGCACCGACAAGCGCACGGCCCCCTACATCTTCAGGGTAAGGAGCCCACGGCGCACGCACGCACGCACGCACACGCACACACCAAAATGATAATAATTATAATAATAAACGTCACTCTGTTTAATGAGATTAGAGTTACCTGTAAAATGCACTTTTTTAACCACGTGGTCACTGCGTGCGTGTTTGTGCACGCGCGGCAGGTGGGTCAGAACCGTGGTGGGACGGCGTCACTCCTCGGGGGAACGTTCCCCGGCACGGTTCCACAGAAATGAAGTTAGCACATTTATCTGACTTTTAATCTGGATTACAAAACAGCTCTAATTATGCCATTTAATAAATTATTCATAAATATAAAAAAATTCATAATTATATATGTCCACAAATGTGTTTTTACAGCTCACATCCTTTTTTAGTTTAACTGAAGCACTGAAATGAAAAATGCTGAAAAATCTAATTGACTTCCTATGCATGATCTTTTTTTCTTCTTTTAATATAATTCTCTTTGCTCTCATATCAGCCAGTTAATACTTAATTATTAAAATGAATATATTGAAAGATTTTTTCGAGTCATTTTTTTAGGGCTTCACATTTCTTTAACCAGTGTGTAAATATTCTGACATGTCGTCTGCAGGAGCAAAAACTGCTTTTTCGGCACATTAACTTGATTTGGATCACGAATGTTAATGGTTTAACTGGCAGACAGCCGTGGATACCTGCTGCCTGACTGGAGCTTTCCACTTCATTATCAAATAAGAATGATGTTGGAAGTCAATTTATTATGGGTCATTACAGAGGCTTTGTTTTGAAAATACCAGCTAGTAAAAGAGAAGAAGCACTGATTATTGTTTCGCAGCTGCACCGCAGCTCCCTGGATTATAATCTGGTTGAGTTCAGGAGGCCAAAGATTCCACCTCCACCTCTTACCTGCTAGAATTTCAAAGCGTTTTCACCCTGCAGTGTTCTGGCGCTGGTCTAACACCATTAAACGCTGCACATGCTCCATTATTGTAGGTGGACACCTCGGCGGCCAACAGCACTTCAGAGGGCCTGATGTGGCTCCGTCTAGTCCAGTCCGCCCGGGATAAAGAGGAGCAGAACCTTGAGGCCTACGTGAAGAATGGCCAGCTCTTCTATCGCTCCCTCCGCAGGATTGAGAAGGACGAGGAGCTGCTGGTCTGGTACGGCAAGGACCTCATCGAGCTACTGTTGCTCAGTTTCAGCAGAGCTCCCACCAAAAGCAAAGGTGAGCAAGTCGTTGCCGCGCTCATATTTTGTGTTGCGTTATTTTTAACAAGTTCACAGCTTCCCTACCAGGTATCTCATGACTTTATGTTTGTTTCTGGGCTAAATCTGGAATTTTCCACCACCAGTTGAAAATCTCTTGCATCTGTGATCTGTTTTTTGGATGTTATACAGCTCAGTTTCTCCCTCTCTTCTCTGTAGTCACGTCCCACCACTCCTGTCCAGACTGCAACCAGAGGTTCCAGTTTGAGTTTCCTTTCTTAGCCCATCTACGATTCCGCTGCACCAAGAGACTACAGAGCATCGCCATAGCCGACGAGGAACCCAGCAAAGAGGGTGGCACAGAGCGAGCGAACACAACCCCGACCAGGACCAGCCTGAAGCTGGGCCGCTCCGAAGGATTTGGCAGTCCTCAGGACAGCAGCAAACCCTCCACAGACTTTCATAACCTGGCCAGGGATTTGGAGAACAACCGGACCAGCCCACCGAGTGACAAGGAGGCCGAGATCTGCAGCGAGAGCTCGGGCAAGAGGAAGTTCTCAGAAGTAGAGGACAGGGAGTGCCGAGGACCCGGCCTCGCACAGTCCAAATCTAAAGAAGAGCTTGCTACTTCTGCACAGAATTACAGAGGAGTTTATGGCCTGGAGGAGAATCATAGGTCCTTCTCCCCGCCCAGCTCCGCAGAGCTCGGAGAAGCCAAGCGCAGCGCTTTCACCGAGGTCAAGAAGTCCCCCCAGAGCCTCAAACACCATGGCAGCAGCAAGAATCTCCAGAGCTCCAACTCTGAGAACAAAGACGGAGGCCGCCCAAGTAGTAACCCTTCAGAGAAGCACCTCAACATCCGGCAGGTGCTGTCGGAGACCCAGCCACCCCAAACCACGCCCATGGGCAGCGCTTTCACTTCCGTCAGCCAGCAAAGCAGCGGCAGCGGTGGGGAGAGGAAGAGCGCTTTCAGCCAGCCGTCCCGCTCCTTCTCCCAGATCTCGCCGCTGGTGATGCCACCCAAGCTGCTGGACTGCCACCCGGCGGTGGGCGACACCATTTCCTCCAACAGACTCTACCAAGCCGACCACCTCGCTGCAAAGCTACAGGGCTCTGAGCTGGGCACCAACTGCCCCGTGCCCGGCGGCATGGCCAAGCAGAATCCCTTCGTCTACGCCACCACCTTCTGGCCCAAGAATTCTGGACCTATCCAGCTCCAGATGCCCTCGGCGCTCACCCTCCTGCCCCCCTCCTTCACCTCCCTCTGCCTGCCTGCTCAGAACTGGTGCGCCAAGTGCAACGCCTCCTTCCGTATGACCTCAGACTTGGTTTACCACATGCGCTCCCACCACAAAAAGGAGTACTCCATGGAGCCCATGGTCAAGCGGCGGCGTGAAGAAAAACTCAAGTGTCCCATATGCAACGAGTCCTTCCGGGAGCGGCATCACCTATCTCGTCACATGACCTCCCACAACTGACTCTCACAGGAAGTGACTTTTGTTTGACGGATCAGGAGCCAGACCACTTAAAAACACACAAAAATACTCCTTGCACTTGCTTTCACTTTGGACGATAATCTCTGAACTTCTTTTTTGCTCTCTTTACTTTAAGTCGACTGTAAGGGAAAAAAAACTGAAAAAAAGGGGGAAAAAAAATAATGTTTTGAGTGTGTGCAAATGCATTTTGAAAATGAATCTATTTATGGAGCACCATAAAGTATGAGAATAAGGGAAGATTTAAATCTGTGTAAATGTACAGTAAGCCGTATTTTATATCATAAATGCAAATATAGAGAATTACAAATGTAGTCATACGTCACAGTTTACAGCACGGCGAGTTTGGTTCTCATGTCTACGGTGAATATGGACACAGCCTGGGGGGTTGTGTCACACTATATTTCAGAGTGCATGTACTATTTATTGATATTGATTTAAAATGCTGTCTATACACACAACCATGTAAATAATTTGTTTTATTTGAAATACAAAATGTCATATTTTGTGTCAGTGGGGAACAGTTTGAGTGTATCTTCCTTTTGCAAAAAATTACTATTTGATAGTTTATCTAGTCATGTTGAATGCATTGACAATAAAAATAGCTTTATTTTCAACGGTGGCCTTTTTGGATTCTGTTTAAATCAAAAGTGCCCAACGGCACACGTCTATCTGCCTACGTCCGCCCAGTGCAGGAAGTTTCCACCAGGAGCACATCTTACAGCCGCCGTTCACATGTTGGACGATGTCTATATGGGATGTGCTGCCGACGGAAGCCCGCTGACGCTGGCCCACATACGCGTGCTGCTGGGCTGCTTCAAACAGCACAGCGCAGTCCCACGCTGACTGCAGCTGGGAAACATCCGCCAGTTTTTACTGAGCAAAATATGTGGACATTCTCAAAATTTTGTCAGATTTACAACCAGATTTTACTCTTTTCAAATATCAAAGATGAGAATATTTTTCAACCGACCATCATAATAAAATGCATAATGTGTGTGGTAATTTGTGCAAAGTACATACCTGTTAAAAATTATGATTTGTTATATAATTAAGTCAATATAGTCAGATGTAGCCTAATATCTATATTTTCTAAACTTCCTAATTGAAATCGTCTGGTTCACTATTATTATTATTATTATTATTATTATTACTTTATTTGCACCAAATATGCGTTGGCTCCAAGCCGTCTTTATGCAGGGTGACGCCAACCAGAACATGATTAAATGCTAGTTTGTCTAATTTTTTGGGTGCTGTTTTTTAAACTCAGTATTATTGTCATCATTTCCTTTAATAAAATCACACCTATGTGGAATTTTCTGTAAATAATTGCTCCACTTTTGACTAGGCTACTGAAGTGACATCATCTACGTTTGAGCGCCGTTACGCCTCAGTGATTTTTAACATTCTGCAGAACAAGATTTCCTAAAAAGAGGAAAAGTCCATATTTGCTTCGATTGATTTTTCTTTTCCTGTACAATCGCAAAATTATTTTAACATTTCAGAGTGTGTGTTTGATGTAAAAATCATTGTTGTTTATTTTTTACAATAAAACTTTTAATAAAGTAAAAAAAAAATAAAACCCTCCCTGTGGTTCAACAGAGTTAATATTAATCTTAATTCAAGATTTTCTTCTTCCCTTATAATAATAATAATAATAACAATAATAATAATAATAATAATAATAATAATAATAATAATAATAATAATAATAACAATTATTATTATTATTGTTATTATTATTATTAAATCTATTTCCAGTCAAACCAGCTAACCCACTAAGGCAGCACGTTCTAAACATGGCTGTAATGGTTTCGCCGTGCAGCGCGCCGCAGTGACGACACCAAACCAGTGTCCTTTGGTGGTTGCCAGTCAGACGTGTCACTGCCAACATTACGGTCTTCACGTAGAAACCGCCCAGAACGGTCAGAGTGCGGCCACATCTGTGGCTCAGTAATCACGAAATCTTCATCATGACGTCAGCCGGTATCATTGGACGGCACTACACCAGCGAGCAGAGAGCGAACGGGGAGAATATGATCAAAGGGCGCCATCAAGTGGCCAGTGTGTGAACTGTATGACCGAATGGTTAACGGGCCCTTTTAAGATTAGGTCTGAGAGGGAAATCTGACTGAACCTTTCAACGTTTGCTTTCCTGACTGCTTCTGTTTTCTCTTTTCGGCTGTTAGTGAGTGTTTCCTATCTTATGATTTTGATTCAAAGGTCTCCTCCTAATGTGCCTTACAGCACTTTACTTCCTGCATGTCGTACAAACAGGTGATTCGAGAGTCTCTTGGGGCCTCATGCAGGCAAAAATTCGCAGGAGGCACCTCCAACCAGCTGTTCATCACATATGATCTGACACTATTATGAAGAACAATCAAAACATTAATAATTAATAACTTTAGATAACAGAAGAACTTAAAAAAAAGTCAAGTACAATGAACAAAGTTGATCCAATATAATATACAGTGTTAATATGAAACAAATAAATATTGCATTATAGATATTATAAAAATACCCCATCAGTACAAAATGTAGATTAGACATTGTATTTTTGGCTAAATCAAGTCCGTCAGTCCAAGCCTTAATATAGCCCACAAATAGATGTTGAAAACTGGGCTGTGTTTTGTAGGACTTAAGACCATATTAAACCAGAAAACATGTCAGAAACTGGGCTGTATTTAGTAGGTCTAAAGACCATATTTAACCAGAAAACACGTTGAAAACGGTGCTGTGTTTAGTGGGTCTAAAGACCATATTTATCCAGAAAACATGTCGGAAACTGGGCTGTGTTTAGTAGGTCTACAGATCATATTAAACCAGATAACACGTTGAAAACGGTGCTGTGTTTAGTGGGTCTACAGATCATATTTAATTAGAAACCACGTCGGAAACTGGGCTGTGTTTAGTAGGTCTACACATCATATTTAAACAAAAAACACGTTGAAAACTGGGCTGTGTTTTATAGGTCTAAAGACCATATTTAACCAAAGAACACATTAAAAATGGTGCTGTGTTTATTGGGTCTACATACCATATTTATCTAGAAAACACATCGGAAACTGGGCTGTGTTTAGTAGGCCTACAGATCAGTATTTAACCAAAAAACACTTTGAAAACTAGGCTGTGTTTAGTAGGTCTACACATCATATTTAACCAAAAAACACGTTGAAAACTGGGCTGTGTTTAATAGGTCTAAAGACCATATTTTTCCAGAAGACACCTCAGAAACTGGGCTGTGTTTAGTAGGTCTGAAGACCATGTTTAACCAAAAAACACATTGAAAATGGTGCTGTGTTTAGTGGGTCTACAGACCATATTTATCCAGAAAACACATTGGAAACTGGGCTGTGATTAGTAGGTCTAAAGACCATATTTAATCAGAAAACATGTCAGAAACTGGGCTGTGTTCAATAGGTCTAAAGACCATATTTTTCCAGAAAACACTTAAGAAACTGGGCTGTGTTTAGTAGGTCTGAAGACCATATTTAACCAGAAAACATGTGTCATGATTCAGAACAGGGTTAGACTCAAACGCAGAGCTGCCAGAACGATCACTCAGACTCAGACAAAAAGTTTCACAATTTTAGTGAAAACACAACAAAAAATTAAAGTGCATAAACTAAATAAAACAAAAAACAAATACGCCAACTTAAATTTCTTGACAAGACAGGTGCCCCCTGGAGCACACGTAGCCTATGGGAGAAAGCAGACAGGCTATAATGGACAGATTCTCCAAAGAGAGAATAATGCGGGAAAAGCACACTTCCTACAAGAGCAGTGGAGTCCAGCGGGGAACTCCAGCAAGGACCAGGGGGAAGGCAGAGACCTGGGTGGACGCTTTGATCTTCCTGATCAAGCAAGCATGAGCTGTCATGTATCTTTTTAGTTTAGTTTATTTGAAAAGGGACAATGCAATTTCATAAAACACATGATTACACATGGTTAAAAAAGCCAGAATTAGCCAAAAGGCTAGTTTTCATCTGTAGTCCCCTGGCCAAGATGTAAAAAAGCAGTAAAATGCATCTACAAGAAAAAAACATGGTTAGACATTTAAGAGGGCACTAATGTAACAAATAATATATACATAACAAACCGTACATTGAAACACAACATCAAACATCACAGCAGACTTATCTTTTAGTGTTGGCAGCTGTAGGTGTTTATAAGCCACATTTTCAATTTTTTTGTGAAGGCCTTGAATGTTGTGAGCAGTTTAACCTCCTCAGGTACTGAGTTCCACTCACTAGCGGGGAGTGGGGTTTCTCTGAGCTCAGATTCTCACTTTATTACCTCCGCCAAGGAGGTAATGTTTTTACCGGGGTTTGTCTGTCTGTCTGTCTGTTACCAACATAACTCAAAAAGTTATGAACGGATTTTGACGAAATTTTCAGGAAAGGTGTGTAATGGCACGAGGAACGGATGATTAGATTTTGGTGATGATCTGAGAGTGCATACCTCCACCAAGGGCTTTCTTTGTATTTATGCAGCAGGATTACACAAAAACTACTGGATGGATTTGGATGGAATTTTCACCAGAGGTGTTTCTTGGGCTAGAGAGGAACCCATTATACTTTGGTGATGATCTGAGAATGCATACCTCAGCCAAGGCTCTTATCTTCTCACAGTGTGTTAGCAACAATACTCCAAAACTGATGGACAGACTTTGATGCAATTTTCACCACAAGTGGCTCTAGGCCTACACACAAACCCATTACATTTTGGAGGTGATCCATGAGGAACGGAAGGAGCCTTGGCGGAGGTATGCGCTCTATGAGTGCTTTTCTAGTTTCTTAGTTTGATTGTCTGTTGTCATTAGTTTGTGGTTAGTTTTTGTATATTTGTTTGGGGTGTGACAGAGTCCTTCCCCGCTCTCTCGCACCACTCTCTCCCCACCAGCTTCCACTGCCTGCTTCTCTGCCAGCTCAGCTGTGGCAGCTTGGTAATTAGGTCACTGCTCGCCAGTTATTCACACCCGCAGCTCATTAACTGCTGTATATTTAAGCACTGGCTTTCCTCTGGGTCAGTGCGGCTAAATTGTGATGTCAAGACTGGTTTCCTCCTGATCATTACTCTGATCAGTGCCTCGTCCCTTCCTGAGTCAAGCTGGCTCAGGAGTGACGAAATCTGTAAGTGTTTCTTGTTTGCTTTTTGTATGTACTGCACTCTTTTGGACTCTTTATGTTCTTTTTTTGTTATTAAAACACAAAACTTCATTCAGCACATGGGTTCATCCTTCTGCTCCGAAGGAGCATTCATGACAGTGAGCAGCTCCGGAGACACACCTGTGGGTGGCAGCAACCTGAAGAGCAGGAAACACAAGGTGAGTGCACAGGTACTTAATAACGAGACAAAGCTTGACTAAAATTGTGGCTCCAAACCCAGATGATCTAGTGATGAGCTCTCCACACGCTGGATCTTAAATACGCTGGCTCATCAGATGCGGCAGGTGTGTAATTACGCTGGTGTGTCCAATCTAAACAGGAAGAGAAGGGGAGGAGGAGCATGCTCACCTGATCATCACAGCGCCCCCCCCTCAAGGGACGTCTGGCATCCCTGCCCCCGACAACGCACGTCCAGGAATCTCTCCACCGTGTACGTGATCTGGCCGTCGATGATCCGGGGGAGCGGCAGGGGATCCGGAGGAGGGCAGAGGGGACTGACGGAAAGGGGATTGATGGGAGGAGCACTTGGAGAGGACAGCGCCCACCCCTGAATCAGAAACATCCACCTCGACCATAAACTGCACCGCAGGATCCACCTGCGCCAGAATGTGAGCATTGGTGAATAGGCCTTTCAGGGTCTCAAAAGCTTGTTCAGCAGCCTCGAACCACTTAACCCTTTGAGTGTGTGAATTTGTGGCAGAGTGGCAGAGCGCGGCACTGTGCCTGTCGTCTCACTCTCACATGATCACCTGCATTGGGGATTTGTACTGATTTGTACTGATTTGCCAGTTTCAAAAGGTGGCAGACATCCGTTGGAGGACTCAATGGATGACACGTAATACACCAAAGAAGAAGAACTCTTCATTTCCTTTTCCTGTTTTTAGCATTTTAGCCCAGAAAGCTAATATGTCCGCGATCAGTCACCATCACTCTTATCGGCTTTGTACGTGGAAAATAGCCACAGGATACAAGCAAAATTTATGTGGGATAATCATAAGACTTTGTAGATGTGATAGAGACTTTAAATGACCGACAATGCAAAATAACAACCATGATGGGTGAAAACGCAGCAACCAAGCCAGGCAGCCAGCCAGCCCCCCTTTGTCAAAAGTTAGAGAGAAATTCTGTTTTTTTGTGGGTTTTTTTATATTGTACTGATTTCTTGTTCATATACTTTGAAGGAAAGATGATGAGGTGCCTCTGTACAAAAAACGGTGTCAAAAGACTGAACCATTCTTTGTGTAAATACGTCCAAAGTCCAGTTTTGACTGAGTTATGGAATTTAAAGAGGTGCCGCGACATTATGTAAATTAGATGCATAAATTTATTCCTATCTGAAACTTTGGATCATATTTTACATCCCTCTAATCGACCGTAAGCCATTGTTTCTTACCACTTTCAAGTTATAGCCTTGAAAATATGAACTATTTTATTGACAAAAAATATTTACCACTCTTGACAACTAAGGGTTATGTCGCAATTCGGTGACAAACACACTCAAAGAGTTAAGTGGGCTTTTGGTCGATGTCCACTGCGTAAGCGGTTGTGCCACCCTACTGTAGTCTCGGATAAATCGGTGGTAGAAGTTGGTGAAGCCCAAGAAGCGTTGGAGATCCTTCCTGGAGTGGGGGGGTCAGCCAGTCTACAACCACTTTGATTTTTACCGGATTGGCCTTTACTGTGCCTTTGGCAATGATGAACTCCAAAAATGAAGTAGAACGAGTGGAAAATTCGCTCTTCTCAGCTTTCACAGAAAGCTGGTTCTCCAGCAACCACTGCAGAACAGATCAAATGTGGACTATGTGCTCCTCCAGGGTGCAAGAAAATATCAAAATATCGTCCAAATTCACAAACACAAACTGGTTCACCATATCTCGTAAGACATCATTAATTAACCGCTGAAAGACGGCAGGGGCATTGGCCAGCCCGAATGGCATGACCAAATATTCAAAATGGCCCAAAGGTGTTTTGAACGCCGTCTTCCACTCGTCCCCCTCACAAATGCAAACTAAATGATATGCATTACAGAGGTCGAGTTTGGTGGTGAAAAAACAGGCCCGCTGAAGTAACTCAAACCCTGAATTAATAAAGGGCAGCGGATACTTATCCTTCCAGGCGATCGCGCTAAGCTGACGGTCATCAATACATGGCCGCAGAGACCTATTCTCTTCCCTACAAAAAAGAACCCCCCGCCAAGTGGAGCGGACGACGGACAAATTATGCCGACGCTTAGGGAGTCTTTGATGTGGGTCTCCATCGCCTTCCTCTCTGGCCCAGACAAACTGTAGAGCCGGCTAGATGGCAGCCGCACACCAGGGAGGAGCTCGATAGCACAGTCATAGCCCCGGTGAGGTAGTAAAGATAGGGCTCTAGACTTGCTAAAGACCTTCCTTAAATCATGATAAACCTCGGGCACGGAGCTGAGATCCACCGGCTCAGCCGAAGGGGAGGAGATCAGGAGCTAAGGCGAGCATGCAGCTGAACGGAGACATAATGAGAGGCAGAAAGGACTCCAGGAAGAAATGGAGCCCTGACTCCAATTAATGATGGGGTTATGGTTGCGGCACCACGGATACCCCAGGATCTTGGTGGTGTTAGATTGGGGCAGGACTTAAAACTGAATAGTCTCGCGGTGATTACCAGACAGAATTACTGAAATGGGCTCAGTGTGTTGGGTAATCGTCATGATGGTGCTGCCTGAAACCACCGAGACCGTCAAGAGTGTCAGGACATTCCTGGTGGGTATCTGTAATTTGTGCACCATGGCTTGTTGGATGAAATTTTGCTCTGCTCCAGAATCAAGCAGAGTGGAGGTTTTAAACTCAGCTCCCGGTAACTGAACAAGGGTCAGGAGTTCAAAATGATTAGGGGAATTTGGCGAAGCCCCCCCCCCCCCCCCAGCCCCACCACGGTGACTGACAGGCTGGGCCTCCTGGGCCAAATCGGGCATTCCGATATTGCGTGGCCAGAGACCCCGCAAAAAATGCGCTCTCCCGCCCTCTTGCGACACCGGTGCTCCCTCTGAGTCAGACGGACCGTCCCGAGGTCCATTGGCTCTGGTAACGACGCTGGAGGAACAGCATCAGAGGTCAGGGTAACCGGCCGTGGAGCGAACAGGGAAGCAACAACCATCTGCTCCTTCATATACTCCCTAAACCAGTTATCGAGGGCCACTGCCTGCGCAATCATCTCATCCAGAGAGGAGGGAGAAGTGCGGATAGCCAGCTCATCGCGTCAGCGCATTTCCAGGCCCCAGAGGAAGGCGCCGTGCAGAGCAACGTCATTCCATCCGGAGTCGGCCACAGTGACCCGGAACTCGATGGAGAAGTCGGCCTCACTGACTGGCCTGTTATGTCAGAGGCTGGAGACAAGGAGGAGACCAATTGTGGAGCTGAACACACGTTTATTAAAACCAGGCACTGTGCACCTAACCACACCAAACTGCCGGCAGAGGAAATGGCGAAAGGGACTGCCCTCCTACCTGCAGCTCTTCTTATAACCACAGGGTTGGCAGAACTGGAAGGTGGCACCACCACCCCATGCCCCACAAATAAAAGATCCAAACAAATGTACAACATATGATCTATAAATAACTATATCACCCCCCCCCCATACAAAAGTCCAAAACACACATACAATCAAAACCCACCCCAGTTTGGAACCCGAATCATCCACTAAACAAACTCAACTGAAATCACAAAAAAGGGTCTCACACATTCACACAAAACAACTAAAATTAGGGGGACGGGGAGACTGCCGTCCTACCCCCCCCCCCCCCCCCCCGACACACACACACGGCAAGGCGGATTATTCTGCCGCCTGTGAGGAACCTTGGAGTTATTTTTGATCAGGATTTGTCCTTCAATTCACATATTAAATTTGTTTCTAAGACTGCCTTCTATCATTTGCGTAATATTGCCAAGATTAGGAGCATCTTGTCTCAGAGTGATGCTGAGAAGCTGATCCACGCTTTTGTTAGCTCGAGATTAGATTATTGTAATTCTTTATTATCAGGCTGTCCTAAAACATCTTTAAAAAGTCTTCAGCTGATCCAGAATGCTGCAGCAAGAGTTTTAACAGGTACTAGAAAGAGAGATCATATCTCTCCGGTTCTGGCCTCCCTTCATTGGCTTCCCATAGAGTTTAGAATTAAGTTTAAAATCCTGCTTCTTACTTACAAAGCTCTAAACAATCAGGCTCCTTTTTATTTAAAAGATCTGATACTACCGTATTGTCCTAACAGAGCAGTACGCTCCCAAAATGCAGGATTACTTGTAATACCTAGAATCTCCAAAAGTACAATGGGAGGCAGAGCCTTCAGTTATCAAGCTCCTCTCCTGTGGAATCAGCTGCCAATCTGGATTCGGGAGTCAGACTCGATCTCTGTTTTTAAGAATAGGGCTAAAACCTACCTTTTTGATATCGCCTACAATTAGGGAGGGATCATGTGTTTCTGAACCCTCCCTTAGTTATGCTGCTAATAGGTTTAGTCAGCCGGGGGACCTCCAGTAATGCACTGGGCCTCATTCCTTTCCTCACTCTCTATGAAATATTTTTTTTTTGCTGGTCATTAACATTTGTTTGTTCTCTCCTATAGATTGAGTCCCCATTGTGCTGTTTGCTCTCTACTTGTCTGTTCTTTTCTTCTTCTCTATCCCCTCACCCCCCCAGCCAGTCGCAGCAGATGACTGCCCCTCCCTGAGCCTGGTTCTGCTGGAGGTTTCTTCCTGTTAAAAGGGAGTTTTTCCTCTCCACCGTCGCCAAATGCTTGCTCACAGGGGATCGTCTGATTGCTGGGGTCTTTCTGCAACTGTGGGGGTTCCCCCCTACAGTTGATAGTGCTATGAGATGACTGTTGTTGTGAAATGGCGCTATATAAATAAAGTTGAATTGAATTGATTTGACTGTACTGAATACAAGCCCATTTATAAACTAAAAGAAAGTTGCTGCCGTGTTTCCTAATCTAAACAAAACACAAAATAATCCCCAGAACTATAAACACATATATACCAAAACACTAAAAACATATGCAGAACAAATACATACACACGGCTTGGGGAGGATGACCCCGTGGGCCCCCGGACCATCCTCTACTCAGTCCGCCCCTGGAGGTGGCTTGCCTCCCAGGCCACAGCTGGTCGCCTCAGCCCCGGTGTGCCTCCTCCTCCGCAGAGTCGGATGCTCCACTCATCTGGGGCCACGTCTCACTGCCTTCCCTGGGGCACACCGTAGCTCATTTGGGTGCCTCCACGAGCCATCCGACAGCCGGACATAAGCGTCGTGCTGCTCGTTCACCACCTGCAGCCGACACTGGTACTCCCCCATCTGTCGCTTGGCCCGAACTCGCCGTGACCTTGCCTTCGCTCGAGCCCAAACCCAGTCCGCAACTCCTAGCAGGGCTCTGCTCGGCCTGCAGTGTCTCTGCCTGGCACTCACCCTCCCAGTGCCAATTGGTTTTACCCCGACGTTTTCTAAATCCATTGCGGGCCCTGCCGATGTGGCCCAGTGTCCACCGGGCCACTTCGGCCAAGCTCCGGGAACACCTGGGACCATCACTTGGGCTTCGCCCGTCGGTGCAGGCTCTCCCCTGTGCCGCCCAGTATCCTCGTTCAGGGCTGTGGCACCCTGGGGGCGAGAGTTGAAAGCATGAGATGTAGAGTTAGGTGCCAGAACGCCAGGGGAATAAAGTCTCCATCTGCAACGCTCATGTCTCGTCTTGTTCATTCCTCTACAACAAAGCAATTTCTCAAGCTTTGGGACTGCAGGGAATCACAGTGAGAGCCATTATCCACAAATGGCGAAAACATGGAACAGTGGTGAACCTTTCCAGGAGTGGCCATCCGACCAAAATTACCCAAAGAGTGCAGTGATGACTCATCCAAGAGGTCACAAAAGACCCCACATCAACATCCAAAGAACTGCAGGCCTCACTTGCCTCAGTTAAGGTCAGAGTTCATAACTCCACCATAAGAAAGAGACTGGGCAAAAATGGCCTGCATGGCAGGGTTCCAAGATGAAAACCACTGCTGAGCAAAAACAACATAAAGGCTCGTTTCAGTTTTGACAGAAAACATCTTGATGATAACCAAGACTTTTGGGAAAATACTCTGTGGATTGATAAAATTTGAACTTTTTGGAAGGTGTGTGTCCCATTACGTCTGGCGTAAAGTAACAGCATTTCAGAAAAGGAACATCATACCAACAGTAAAATATGGTGGTGACAGTGTGATTGTCTGGTGCTGTTTTGCTGATTCAGGACCTGGAAGACTTGCTGTGGTAAATGGAACAATTAATTCTGCTATCTACCTAAAAATCCTAAAGGAGAATGTCCGGCCGTCTGTTTGTGACCTCAAGCTGAAGCGCAATTGGGTTCTGTTGCAGGGCAATGATCCAAAACACACCAGCAAGTCCACCTTTGAATGGCTTAAGAAAAACAAAATGAAGACTTCGGAGTGGCCTAGTCAAAGTCCTGACCTGAATCCAATTGAGATGCTGTAGCATGACCTTAAAAAGGTGGTTTGTGCTCGAAAACCCTCCATTGTGGCTGAATTACAACAATTCTGCAAAGATGAGTGGGCCAAAATTCCTCCACAGTGCTGTAAAAGACTCATTGCCAGTTATCTCAAATGCTTGATTGCAGTAGTTGTTGCTAAGGGTGGCCCAACCAGTTATTAGGTTTAGGGGCAATCACTTTTTCACACAGGCCCATGTAGGTTTGGGTTTTTCTCCCTTTAATAATAAACACCTTCATTTAAAAACTGCATTTTTTGTTTACTTGTGTTATTTTTGTCTTGTAGAGAGAGAAATGAGCAGGCGAGGCAGTGAGCTGCATCAGAGTAGACTTTATTCTCTCTCTAACCATCAGTCAACAAGAAGCATAACTCAGGTCGCTGGCATCTCTCTTTTATACCTTACATCCTCGCCTAGCGACCTGGCGGGTTCACATCACAATACATACAATTACAATCCCCTTTGTCACCCAGCCTGTCGGCGCATTATTATGCAGTCTGGTGGAGAATGTGTATTATCATTCAGTCCGGTGGAGAAGGCACATTCTCATGCAGTCCTATGGAGAAAACCACAGTCTGCCCTGCATATCCGTCTAACAGCCTTTTAGCATCTCCTCCTGTGCCATTCAGTCTGAGTGGAGAATGTAATGTCTAGGTCCCCCACAGTCTAATATTTAAATTTGTTTGATGATCTGAAACATTTAAGTGTGACAAACATACAAAAAAATGAGAAATCAGGAAGGGGCAAACAATTTTTCACACCACTGTATATACCCCTTGCATCCACCCATTCTTCCTCTTTCTAATGACTGGGAAGAACCTGCCTACACTGATGAAGGACAATGAATGGTTACAGGTTCACTTTCATTCATTAAACTGCGTATACATCCATAAATGCATGTTTTATTTCCTTTCATTGAACCTGTAACCACGTGGCAACCGTATACCAAATGAGTCCTGAGGAGAATGGCGGTGGCGTCACCCACAGGCCAAAGGAGCACAATGCCCCAATCACGCCATTAAGCACAAACACAATCGGATGAGTTGGGCTCTTTTATTGTACTTAACTGAGTGCATACAAGTTAAGCCAGTTCTTCCATGTAACTGGAGCTGAAACAAAACCTTTTGAGCACCAGGAACACATGCCGGTCTACATGAGGGAAAACTAAGATGCAACTTAAGAACCTGCTGCGACCACCAGAACAGATGAGGGGATGACTGACAAGGCCAGGTTGATCCTATAGAATGGAACATGTTGAGGAAGAAGCCCAGCCAGCAGCTACGCATACATCCTCCAGGCTGCACCCCTAAACAACACCCCCATAGTACCCAATCCCTGTGTTGAGCAAGCCACCAGGCTTGGTAGTGGTTCCACTCCAGCCTGAACATATGTGTTAGAATAATTTTGAGCTTAAATTATTCAAAGTCAATTAATCAGGCAGAAAGTTGAATTTATGTACATTTATTACAAAAATATAAGCAATCACCCCAATGGCCACCTGGGGGAAGGATAACAAGGCATGACATCCAGACACACCTAGAATCTCTAAACGATCCATTCTTCTAAGTCTGATATATATAGGTAGGAGAAAGGAGAGGGAGGATGAGGATAAGGGAAGGGACAGAACGGGACAGTCCTGATAACTAAGCTTATCCAGGCGGACGTCAGACACTCTGGAGAAATGGGTCATGAAGACATGAGATCCATAAAACTAACAGAGTGTCCATCTACCACTGATCTGTACAGGCTGAGAAGTTCCTTTGCATTCCTGTGACCCAAAACAGGTTATGTCAAAGAGATTATAATAAATGGCTTAGATCATTCCTTATGCATGTACTGATCCTCAGTCTGAACTCGCTGAAATTGCTCACAGAAACAGGCCAAGAATATATAAACTTATCCTATATGGAATGCATATATAAACATTAAACATGGCATATGAAAGGTATGATACTTCTCAATTATAATAATACATTATTAATATCAACAATAGTATAGATAATATGGAATTTTTCAATCAATATGCAAAGGTAATAAGGTAGACTTGTGGACTCCCCATAGAAAAAGCTTGTCTGAAGAGCGGACAGAACTCGTATGGTCAAAATAACCCTTAAGGGCCCTTACCAGCACAAACTAAGGAGCCTCTCAGCCTCCGAAGAAGTGTGTGGGGGAGGGTAGAAGGCTTGAAGCATGAGAGGGCGGGAAAAGAAACCCACTAGCAGCACTTTGGGTTGAAAAGCTGGGCAGGTGGGCAGGTGGGCCAACCAATCACCATCAAACCTAAGACATGCTGCATTCACAGAGACTGCAGTAAGTTCACTGACCCTCTTTGCTGAGACAATTGCCAAGAGAAAAGTAGTGTTCCCAGAGATCAGATGAAGGTCAGCAATGGAGAGTGGCTCAAAAAGGGTAAGCATAGAGCCCTGAGAACTGTCTGGAGACTCAAAGTGGGCCGCAAAGGATGCCGGGGTGGGCGGCTCCGTCTCACACCTCTCAAAAATTTCCTAGCCAAGCAATGTGCCTCAAGCGACAAGTCATCACATTTTTCATGGGCAGCTGACACTGCTGCCAGGTAGCCCCTGATAGTTGACTCCACCCAACCTCGGACGAAGAGGTACTGGAGGAAAAAAACCAAGATGACAGAGATGTGACATGTGAAGGGATTCTCACCCTTGGTCCGACACCAGTTCAAAAACACTCTCCACTTCACACTGCATTGCAGCTGGGTAGATGGGGCCCGTGAAGCCTGCACAGTGTCTATAACCTCCTTCTCTACACCAAGTTTACACAATTGCTCCCATTCAAGGGCCAAATGGGAGCCATACACGGCCCTGGGGATTCGGGTGCCAAATCCTGCCCTGTGTCTGCGAGAGTATATCCTATCTTGATTGGGAAAGGCCAAAGACGGCCCTCCAACATCTCGTAGATCTCTGCCATCCATGGTCTTTGTGGCCAATTCAGGGCCATCAAAATTACTTGAACAGAGAGTCTCACTTTCGTGAGGAAAGCTGGCAGAATAGGCAGTAGTGGAAATGCAAACAGTTCACTGGAGGCCAGGCACACTCAGAGCATTTGTACCTAGTGGACCTGGCAGGCTTGAGCCCACAAGAGCAGATGGCGCACCCTCACATGGAGAGAGGGAGACCTCAGTTCGTCCTGCTGTTTGATGTTTGACACCACAGCTGTGCTGTCCGTCCGTACCAGAATTTTTCTGCCCTGAATGACTGGAAGAAAAAACCCCAGAGTCAAATGCACTGCTTCCATCTTGGGATGGTTTATTTGCCAAAACTGCTGTGCCGGAGCCCAGTGTCCCTGAACAAACCTGCCCTCCCAGACTGCACCCCAGCCTGCTTGGGAGGTATCAGTTGTAATGATCACCCTGCAGCCCTCTTGGCCTGGGGGAACCCCATCTCAGACTGTTGATGAGTGGCTCCACCACCTGAGAGCCATGAGGCTCCTTCGGAAGAACTAGCCTCCTCCTTTAGACTCTGGGCAAAATGACCTTCTGAAGCGCAAACCACCGTTGAAGGGGACAAGCGTGTAAAAGACCCAGAGGCACCACCTGGGCAGCTGCAGCAAAGAGACCTAAGATTCTCTGGCATTGCTGCACTGATACAGTCCTTTGTGAAATGCAGCTCTGGATGCATTCCCTGATAGTATGTCTTCTCTTTGGAGTCAGGGATGCCCTTGTGGCAACTTAACCCAGGGTGAGCCCCAAGCACTCGACAACCCTGGTTTGAACCAGGCAGCCTGTCACTGCATTTAAATGCAACCCGAGGGCTGCCAGGTGAGCCAATACGGTCTCCATATTGCTCCTTGCTATGGCTTCTGATGGTGCACAAACCAGGCAATCACCCAGATAATTGAACTCGAATGCCCCTCTGCCACAGTGGGGCGAGTGCAGCGTCTATGCACTTGGTGAACATCCAAGGACAAGGACAGACCGAAGGCAGGACATTGTAACTGAAGGCTTGTCGTGAAGGAACCCTGAGGAACTTCCTGTGGCCGGATTTATGGAATATGGAAATCAGCATTGCGAAGGTCCACTGTTGTGAACCAATCACCTGGACCTATGGCCTGAATAATGTCCTCAGCCTGAGCACCGGACAAGGGAGAACCTTGAGATTCCTGCTCAACCGCCTCAGGTCCAAAACCGGACGGAGACCCCCGGTTCGCATAGTTAGTTAATTCCCTTCCACAGCATGTTGGACACCATACGGTGTATAGTGCGGCACCTATCCCCATTTCTCTGACTTTAGGTCACACAGCCACTGTAAGTAGCGAATGGTACAGTGGAGGGGTCAATCCTCTAGTAGCTCTGTGCATCACGCACCAATTCACTTGGAAACAAGGAATAGGCAGTGTAAAAAGCCTCGCCTCTCTTCTCCTGGAGAGAGAGAATGTAATACGCTCTTTCCCAGCAGAGCAGAGACCTCGCTGCCCAGAACTGTGGAAAGAGTGTCCTCCTTACTTTTGCTTCCAAAATCCCTTGAAGATGGGGAATGGAATTTCGTTGCAGTGGTTCAGATCTTATTTATCTGATAGGTTCCAGTTTGTTCATGTCAATAATGAGTTTTCTTCCAACTCAAAGCTCAGTCATGGAGTTCCACAGGGATCTGTGCTAGGCCCTATTCTTTTTTGTTTATATTTGCTTCCTCCAGGCAACATTATTAGAAAACACTGTATACATTTTCATTGTTATGGAGATGACACACAATTATACCTTTCAATGAAGCCAGATGACAGTAATCAATTAGCCAAATTAGAGGCCTGTCTTAAGGAAATCAAAGCTTGGATGACTTGTAATTTCCTGCTATTAAATTCGGATAAGACTGAAGTCATTCTAGTTGATCCAAAAAACCTTAGAAATACCTTTCCAAATCAAACTCTTAGTTTGGATGCGGTTACTGTTTCTCTTAATAGTTCTGTGAGGAACCTTGGAGTTATTTTTGATCAAGATCTGTTTTTTAATTCACATATTAAACTTGTTTCTAAGACTGCCTTCTATCATTTGTGTAATATTGCCAAGATTAGGAGCATCTTGTCTCAGAGTGATGCTGAGAAACTAATCCACACTTTTGTTAGCACTAGATTAGATTATTGTAATTCTTTATTACCAGGTTGTCCTAAAACATCTTTAAAAAGTCTTCAGCTGATCCAAAATGCTGCAGCAAGAGTTTTAATAGGTACTAGAAAGAGACATCATATCTCTCCGGTTCTGGCCTCCCTTCATTGGCTTCCCATAGAGCTTAGAATTAAGTTTAAAATCCTTCTTCTTTCGTCCACCTTTTTGTGGATGAAAGGGTTGCTTCCCTGCGCCTTCGGGTTGGGAAACGGGTCCTGACCATCATTTGTGCCTATGCACCAAATGATGTTTCAGAGTACCTGCCCTTTTTGGAGTCTGTGACTGGGGTGCTGGAGGGTGCTCCTCTTGGAGACTCCATTGTCCCACTGGGGGACTTCAATGCGCACGTGGGCAACGACAGTGAAACCTGGAGGGGGGTGATTGGGAGGAATGGCCTGCCCGATCTGAACCTGAGTGGTGTTCAGTTATTGGACTTCTGTGCTAACCACAGTCTGTCCATAACGAACACCATGTTCAAGCATAAGGGTGTCCATATGTGCACCTGGCACCAGGACACCCTAGGTCGCAGGTCGATGATCGATTTTGTTATCGGATCATCAGACCTGCGACCGTATGTCTTGGACACCCGAGTAAAGAGAGGTGCAGAGCTGTCAACTGATCACCACCTGGTGGTGAGTTGGATCCGATGGCAGGGGCGGAAGCCATTCAGACTTGGTAGACCCAAACGTTTAGTGAGGGTGTGCTGGGAGCGTCTGGCTGAGGCCCTTGTCCGGGAGGTCTACAACTCCCACCTTCGGAAGAACTTCAACCACATTCCGAGGGAGTCCGGAGACATAGAGTCTGAATGGGCAATGTTCTCCACCTCTGTTGTTGAAGCGGCGGCCCAGAGCTGCGGCCGCAAGGTGGTCGGTGCATCTCGTGGTGGCAACCCCCGAACCAAGTGGTGGACACCAGTGGTGAGGGGGGCCATTAAGCTGAAGAAGGAGTCCTATCAAGCTTGGTTGGCTTGTGGGACTCCCGAAGCAGCTGAGGTGTACTGGCAGGCCAAGCGGAATGCAGCTCGGGTGGTTGCTGAAGCAAAAACCCGGGTATGGGAGGAGTTTGGTGAGGCCATGGAGCAAGACTTTCGGTCGGCTTCAAAGAGATTCTGGCAAACTGTTCGGCGGCTTAGGAGGGGAAAGCAGCTCCCCGTCCACACTGTGTATGGTGCGGATGGGACACTGTTGACTTCGACTGGGGATATCGTCGGGCGATGGAAGGAATACTTCAAGGATCTCCTCAATCCCACTGATATGCCTTCCACAGAGGAAGCAGGGTTTGGGGACGAGGGGGATGACTCGCCTATCACAGGGGCTGAGGTCGCCAAGGTGGTTAAAAATCTCCTTGGTGGCCGGGCCCCGGAGGTGGACGAGATTCGCCCTGAGTACCTCAAGGCCCTGGATGTTGTTGGGTTGTCATGGTTGACACGCCTCTGCAACATTGCGTGGAGGTCGGGGGCAGTGCCTTCGGCATGGCAAACCGGGGTGGTGGTTCCTCTCTTCAAAAAAGGGGACCAGAGGGTGTGCTCTAACTTTAGAGGGATCATACTCCTCAGCCTCCCTGGGAAGGTCTATGCCAAGGTACTGGAGAGGAGAGTCCGGCCGTTGGTCGAACCTCGGATTCAGGAGGAGCAATGTGGTTTTCGTCCTGGCCGTGGCACATCGGACCAGCTCTTTACCCTCTCGAGAATTCTTGAGGGTTCGTGGGAGTTTGCCCAACAAGTTTACATGTGTTTTGTGGACTTGGAGAAGGCATTTGACCGCGTCCCTCGTGGATTTTTGTGGGGGGTGCTTCGGGAGTATGGGGTATCGGGCTTGTTGTTACGAGCTATTCAGTCTCTGTACAATCGTTGTGAGAGTTTGGTTCGTATTGCCAACACTCGGTCGGAGTCATTCCCAGTGAAAGTTGGACTCCGCCAGGGCTGCCCTTTGTCACGATCCTGTTCATAATTTTTATGGACAGGATTTCTAGGCGCAGCCAGGGAATGGAGGGTGTCATGCTTGGTGACCACAGGATGTCATCTCTGTTGTTTGCAGATGATGTTGTCCTGTTGGCTTCATCCAGCAATGACCTACAGCTCTTGCTGGGATGGTTTGCCGCTGAGTGTGAAGCGGCTGGGATGAGAATCAGCACCTCCAAGTCCGAGTCCATGGTCCTCAGCCGGAAAAAGGTGGATTGTCCTCTCCGGGTTGGGGACAGGCTCCTGCCCCAAGTGGAGGAGTTTAAGTATCTTGGGGTCTTGTTCACGAGTGAGGGGAAAATGGAGCGAGAGATCGACAGACGGATTGGAGCAGCATCTGCAGTGATGCGGACGTTGTACCGGTCTGTTGTGGTGAAGAGGGAGCTTAGTTCTAAGGCAAAGCTGTCGATTTACCAGTCAATCTACGTTCCTACTCTCACCTATGGTCACGAGCTTTGGGTAATGACCGAAAGAACGAGATCGCGGATACAAGCGGCTGAAATGAGCTTTCTCCGTAGGATTGCTGGACTCACCCTCAGAGATAGGGTGAGGAGCTCAGTCATCCTGGAGAGGCTCAGAGTAGAACCGCTGCTCCTCCACATTGAAAGGAGTCAGTTGAGGTGGTATGGGCATCTGATTAGGATGCCTCCTGGACGCCTCCCACTTGAGGTGTTTCAGGCACGTCCCACTGGGAGGAGACCCCGGGGCAGACCCAGGACTCGGTGGAGAGACTATGTCTCCCAGCTGGTCTGGGAACGCCTTGGTATCCCCTCTGAAGAGCTGGAGCAGGTGGCTGGGGAGAGGGAAGTCTGGGCTTCTCTGCTTGAACTGCTGCCTCTGCGACCCGGACCCCCGGAAAAGCGGTAGAAGATGGATGGATAGATGGATGGATCCTTCTTCTTACTTATGAAGCTCTCAATAATCAGGCCCCTTTTTATTTAAAAGCTCCCTATTATCCTAACAGAGCACTACGCTCCCAAAATGCAGGATGACTGGTAACACCTAGAATCTCCAAAAGTACAATGGGAGGCAGAGCCTTCAGTTATCAAGCTCCTCTCCTGTGGAACCAGCTGCCAATCTGGATTCAGGATTCAGACTCAATCTCTGTTGTTAAGAATAAGGTTAAAACCTGTCATGATTGTAATTAGCAATCAGCTCACGTGCGCGATGCAGCAACAAGAAGGAGCAATTAGACCACAACACACATTTGAGATTTTTATTAAATGTCAAAATAACCGCACAGCTACTGAAACAGTCACTCACCAGAGGAAACAGCCTGTGGACAGAAGACAAGAGCCGTGAATGGAGGAACAGAGTAAGGGAAAATGGGCTGGCCAAATTACCACTTATGTGAGCTCCAAGGGAGAAGTGGTGAGGGGTGAGGAGCTGGTGGTGTCTGACCAGATGGAGGTTGAATGCTGTAGATGGGCGATGATGTGTCAGGAGAGCGTGTGCAGTCCCGGAGACACACCCACACGATGGCAGCAACCTGAAGGGAGAAGAGAGTACACAGGTTAGTAACGTCTTCACCTGTGTGAATCATATACTTGCTTGTCCTATCTCGGGCAGTATACCCACACGAGCCAGCGTTGAGTCAACGAAGGGCGCTTCCTTGTAAATGCTGGCTGATGAGAGGGAGCAGGTGCGTCTTCTCACTCAGGTGCATTGATGACCTGAGGAGGGATGAATGGGAAGGAGGGGGCATGCGCTCGCTGCCCATGACAAAAACCTTCCTTTTTGATGTAGCCTATAATTAGGGAGGGATCATGAGCCCCTGAACCCTTCCTTAGTTATGCTGCTAATAGGTTTAGACAGCCGGGGGACCTCCAACAAGTCACTGGGCTTCACTCCTTTTTTCACTCTCAATGAAATATTTTTGCTGGTCATTAACATCTGCTTGTTCTTTCCCATAGATTGAGTCGCTGTCGTGCTGTTTGTGCTCTACATGTTTGTTCTTTTCTTCTTCTCTATCCCCTCACCCCCCAGCCAGTCACAGCAGATGACTGCCCCTCCCTGAGCCTGGTTCTGCTGGAGATTTCTTCCTGCTAAAAGGGAGTTTTTCCCCTCCACCGTTGCAACGTGCTTGCTCACAGGGGATCACCTGATTACTGGGGTCTTTCTGCAATTGTGGGGGTTCCCCCTACAGCTGAAAGTGCTATGAGATGATTGTTGCTATGAAATGGTGCTATATACAGTAAATAAAGTTGAATTAAATTGAATTGAATTGAATGAGATCTGAATTGTAGGCGGTATCCACACTCCAGTGTATCAATCACCCATGAACATGAGGTGCACCAACGCCAACTCATGAGATGCGCTGCGGAGAAGACTGACGTCAGGGGAAGCCTACCATGAGAGATGCTGGCAACGCTTGGCAGGACCACGGCTTACATGCTCTCGAGAGTGCAGACATGAGTGCTGCTGAACCGGCACCTGCTGCCTTGGTTGACCCGAGCTCTGAAAGAAACCTGGCTCTGTGAAACAAAGCCGTTGTGGGATCTCACACCCCTCAGGAGGACTCTGGACACTCGACCTGGATGGTCCTGGCTGATGAAAGGACTGCATACACAGTCTCACCTTCTGCACCTTGTCCAACACCACCTCTGCTGCAGGTCGAAAGACCTCACCAGGCGTTACCGCAGCCTCCAAAAGAGCAGCCTTGTCCGTATCTGCCAATCCAGAATGACTCAACCACACATGCCGCTGGGCCATGGTCAGCTGGCCAGGGAGTTCCCAAGTGCTGTAGCTTGTGAGCTAGCTCCTTGAATCACAGTGTCCACCACCTTTACCATCTCCGGTAAAGGTCAGTTCCACTTTTGACTCTAGGTCCCTTATCAGACCTTTTAAATACACTAAAAGAAGTGTATTAGCATTTGCCAGTCTAGAGGCCATAGCCATAGACTGGTAGGCGCTAACCACTCACCCTTCAGTGGCACGACATCTGCCGTTAGGGTGGCGTATAGACTTGCTGCCTGTGGAGGGAGCTCCAGCCAGCAGTGCGAAGGTAGGGTCACCTTCAACACAACATCCAAGCCCTGCTCCACAACACCACTCAAAATACTGAGTCTAGAATGAGGGGCAGCAGCCTCCTTAGATGCGTCTACTACTTCTGCAGATGTTCCCCAAAGTCAGGATAAACTGACAAGGGAGCTCGCCTCTTGGTTGCAGGACCTCTGTCCAGGCCGAAGCCCTAGGCAGAGAAGAAGGGGGAGAAAGCCCAGCAGCTGATGCTGCCCCACAGAGCCGTGACCTGCCAAATATATCATAGGGCTCAGGAAGGCCTTCACTCACTGTCACCATCACCTTCATCATCATCCTCAGAGAGACATCCACTCTCCCAAAGGCACCACAGCCAGAGCCGATGGTCTTACCCAAGTTTTCAGAGGCCACGAGAGACACTGCATCAGGATACGGTCTCAGGGCACATATGGGAGCCTGGTGTGGCATATCCAAAGGTGACGGTGATTTGCAGCCATATGTTCAATGGTCTTACGCACTTCCTCCTATTGGCTCTATATGAAATCCACTTGCTGGATTGCGTGGCTGGCTTCCTTCAATCTGCTTCTGCTTCCTGTTGGCCTTCCCAGTTCAAGGTGCAGCACTTAAACATGGAGGGATGGAGCCCTGGGCTGGTGGCATACCAGAGTCTGGGCTATTTCCCCCTTCTTCACTCCCCGAAGAAGCCATTATTCCTCCACGGCGTGGGCAGCACGGTGGTGCAGTGGTTAGCACTGTTGCCTTACAGCTAGAAGGTTCCTGGTTCGAATCCCCAGGCTGGTAGGGGTTGGAACCTTTCTGTGTGGAGTTTGCATGTTCTCCCTGTGCTGCGTGGGTTTACTCCGGGGGCTCCGGTTTCCTCCCACAATCCAAAGACATGCATGTTAGGTTAATTGGCTGTTCTTAGTTGTCCCTAGATATCTGTTTCCTATAGGCCCTTAGAATAGAGGGTTAGTACTAGTGAAAGCGCTTTGAGTGGTCTTTGTGACTAGAAAAGCGCTATATAAGTGCAGGGTAGTTAGTTATTATTATTATTATTATTATTATTATTATTATAAAAAACAGGCCAAAAGGCTGTTCCACGAGGTACAAGCGCGCTAGTCAGAAGACAATATAGCAATATCAGATTTCAATTCCCACCTGTATGCAGTACCACTCCCCCACAAAAGGTGGTGAGAGTGCACTAAGCACAGGAGCACTCAGTACCCAGACAAAAAAGACGTCTTCTTTTTTTAAAGAAGACAACTGTCAGTTGAGAAAAAGAAAGCAATACAGAATTAACGGCAAATTGTACCGTGCTGTTAAACTGATAAGCAATAACTGCTTGATGAAGGCAAAATATATCACATATCCAAAGCAGAAAAAGCATATTGCGTGTTGTTAAGCTGTTAAACAGGTCTTCTGCCTGAAGAGAAGGCACAAAAATACATCACAAACCTTAAGCAGGTAAGGGTAGTGCATACAGTACCTTATGATGCTAAACCATTAACAGTTCTGGCTGAAAAGAAGGCAAGTGTATATTACATACCTCTAAGCAGGCACGGACAGTGCACGTCATGCTGCACAGCTGCTGCAAACCTTCTCTCATTTGGCAGGAAGGACAACAATTTTATGACAAAGCAATGGGGTACCCAGGGTAAGGCAGCCAAAACAGCACAAAAACACAATGTTAAACAGACTGGTATAAGCTCTTACTAACCAGGAGGATAGAAAGAGGAAGAATGGGTGGATGCAAGAAATATAAGGTGTGCATCCACAGGTGTGATTAATTTGGTATAATGGTTGTGTCCCGAGGATCATAGTCATGTGGTTGCCACGTGGTTACAGGTTCAATGAAATGAAATAAAACATATTTAACCAGAAAACACGTCAGAAACTGGGCTGTGTTTAGTTGGTCAACAGACAATATTTATCGAGAAAACACATTGAAAATGGGCCTATGTTTATAAGGTCAGCAGATCATGTTTAACCAGAAAACACATAGAAAACTGGGCTGTGTTTAGTAGGTCTACAGACCATATTTAACCAGAACACACATCAGAAACTGGGCTGTGTTTAGTAGGTCTACAGAACGTACTTAACCAGAAAACACGTTGAAAACTGGGCTGAGTTTATTAGATCTACAGATCATATTTATCCAGAAAGCATGTTGAAAACTGGGCTGTGCTAAGTATGTCTACAGAATGTACGTTTACACATGTAAACATGGTTTTATGAATGAAAGTGAATCTGTAACCACATGACACCAATCCTCGGGGTAGAGGCGTTATACTAAATTAACCACACCTGTTGTTGTACATCCTATACAGTGATCCCTCGCTACTTCGCGCCTCACCTTTAGCGCCCTCAGTGCATAGTGGATTTTTCAAAAATATTCATCAAAAATTCAAAATTGAGAAAAAATGGGCGGGCGCTAGCAGAAGGCAGGGAGACTACATTAGAACATCAGGTATCAACACGGAGAGCCCGCACAACTCAAAATCCACCTCTCTGTTCGCTGTTCTCGTGTTGGCTCGGCTCGGGAATCTCGCAAGCTGATTGACCGAGACGTTTTACCCAGCTTCTCTCCCTGTCGAGCGCCCATACCCAGCGAAGGAAGACCGCATTTATTGTTCTTTATCGCTCGTGTTGCTTAGTCTCGACGCGTGGAACTTTTCGCTGTTCTCTTGTGCCTTTTTGTGCGAAATAGTCTTCCCATCGAGCCACTACGCCGCCTCCTGCAGCTTCTCCAGCTCTATCGGAAGCTGCCCTCGACGATCCTGCGCCTCTAGCACCTGACGATGAGGCGTCACCTGAGGAGCAGTAAAGCTCTCATTAACCTGTGCAGTAAATCATCTTCATCTTGAGTTACGTATCTTGTTATAAGAATAAAAGAGTTCTAAAAACATATTTATGTACACTTTATTTAACATCTACGTATGTATGTACACTTACACACACACACACACACACGTATCATATGAGAGAGAGAGTGAGAGAATAATGTACGTATTATTTATGGGAGACGTCATTAGGGGTGACGCTACTTCGTGGTTTTTCACTTTTCGCGGTCGGTTCTGGAACCCATTAACCGTGATAAGTGAGGGATGACTGTAAATACTCTGTGCATCCACGCCCTCTTCCTCTTTCTGACGACTGGGAGGAGCCCGCCTCCACTGACGGACAATGAATTGGTACAGGTTCACTTTCATTCGTAAAACCAAGTTTACATGCATAAATGTATGTTTTATTTCATTTCAGTGAACCTGTAACCACGTGACATCTGTATACCAAATGAGTCCTGAGGAAGAATGGAGAGGGCATCACCCACAGGTAGAAGGAGCACAATGCACAACACAGACAGATGAGTTTGGCTACTTTATTGTACTCACCTGAGTACGTACAAGTCAAGCCAGTTCCTACCGGTAACCGGTCCTGAAACAAACCTCTTCAAGCACACAGCACACATGCTGGTTCACATAGGGAGACTAAGATGCAACGTAAGAACTTGTTGCGATTCCCAGAACAGATGAGTTGATTCCTTTATCGTATTCAACTGGATACCTACAAGTTAACTCTTTGTCAGTCTTGGTTTCATGGACAGAAAGCGCCCTCACTGCCTATGTCACAGTTCTGCACCTGTCATGTGATGTGGCCATAAACCATAAAAAATCCCCAGTTGTACAAAGTATTCCACCTCACAAGGTGGCAGACACGTATAACCTACTGCTCTTGCCTTGGAGGACTAATGTCTCTCAAATAACCATCCAAAAACTTCAGTTCTGGACACCAAAGAAGAAGAGTTTGTAAACAAATGTTGATGTGTGCCACTGCAACACGGAGGAAGCATTTGTTCCCAAAATTTCCCAACTATGATTCTAAAAAGAGATTATTTAGCTTATGACAGTAAATATCTACATTTTGTTATAACAGAGGGTGGCTGAAGCTGGTTAATTTTCACCTGCCATCGACCCCAGTGCCATGTGACTGGACATAACAATCACGCCAGTTCCGTGTCGTCATATAAGATAAATTGAGGCGGAATAAAAGCGAAATTGAGGTGGAATAATCATAGGAGTTTCTGGATGTGGGAGAGAAAACGAAAATGACTGAGAGAAGACAAAATAACAATGAAAATGGATGAAATGAGTCGCCTGGCAAGCGGTAAGTCTGACAAATTTCTTTGTTTGTTTACACTGTACTGATTTGCACCCAAATTTGCCAACTATGATTCTAAAAAAGAGATTTTTTAGCTTATGAAGGTAAATATCTACATTTTGTTATAACAGAGGGTGGCCGAAGCTTGTTGATTTTCACCTGCCATTGACCCCAGCGCCATGTGACTAGACAGAACAATCACGCCAGTTCTGTGTCGTCATATAAAATAAATTGTGGTGGAATAAAAGTGAAATTGAGGTGGAATAATCATAAGAGTTTCTGGATGTGGGAGAGAAAGTGAAAATGACCGAGAGAAGACAAAATAATGATGAAAATGGGCGAAACGAGCCACCTGGCCAGTGGTAAGTCTGACAAATTTCTTTGTTTACACTGTACTGATTTTCTGGTTCATATACTTTGAAGATAAGATAAAAAAAAAAAAAAACAACAGTAACAAAAAACAAAACCATCCTTTCAGTAAATATGTCCAAAGCCCACTTTTTGTCATGTGTCTGAGCCTGTGTTCAGACCCTTTATGTATTTTTGCATATTTTCTGTCTGTTGTTACTTTCTTGTCAGTCTGTTTTTTGAATGAATGAATCTTTATTTCGGATAGATTAAAAGTAAAGATTAAAAAAAGAAACAGAACAATATAACAAAGGGGAAGAAAAAAAATCCAACAAGGTCAAATTAAACAATAACTCCTCTGATTATACAGTTCAACATAAGTTATCCGAAATGGGTGATGGCTGAAGCCGCAGCTTATATTGCCCACCCATATTCCATCCAAGAATTCAAAAGAAAAACAAAACAAGAGCGATTACAATTCGGAACAAAGCTAAGACAAAATGTGAGAAAAAAAAAACAACTAAGCAACAACACAACACAGACTGGATATGACAATCCTTATATGATTTTACATGTCATCTTATATATATGTTTGGAGTATTTCTTCCTTTAGTTTTTGTTTAAATTGTCCAAGCGTTGTACATGATTTTAATTCAGGTCCAAAATCGTTCCATAATCTGACTCCTTGCACTGAAACACAGTGTTGCTTGGTGGTAGTTCTCACTGAAGGTTTTTGAAATATACATGTTCCTCTGAAATGATATTGTTTCTCCCTTATTTGGAACAGCTTGTCAGTCTGTTTTGGTTTATGGCTGGAGCCTCCTGCCTTCTCTCCCAGGTGCACTCACCTTTCACCCACAGTCTTTTCTCCAGTTCTCAGCTGTGGGTGATAGTCTATTAGGTCACCTTCTCCTGCTTGCTCAGGTGCTCACATCTGTGATTGATTGTGTCGATTGTGTTGATGCCTATATTAAGGGGGCTGCACCATTGTATGGTGTAGCCTCCTACTCTCAATCCACTCGCTACTCAATTCCCAACATATAAGTGCTCTGACTTTTGCTTCATGTTTGACTGTTTGTCTTCAGGTTTGGCTGGTGATCACTCTCGCCTTTGTTAGGCTATTTTGCTGCCTGTTCCTTTGTGTTTGCTCCCAGGTTAGCCGGCGATCACGCTCACCTTAGCCATACTATTTTTTGCCGACCTGTATTCTCTTTTCCATAAGTGTTGTATATGTCTTTATGTTTGTTTAATAAATGTTACAAACTCACGGCTGGCGTGTGGTGCCTTTTTCTCTCTGCCCCGAAGGGGCATTTATGACAGAAGGAAGCTACCAGTGTGGGCACCAGCAGCCGTGAGTTTTGCATTTTTTTTTCTTTCTTTCCCTCCTGTATTTTTTTCTTTTAAAGACCTGTTATCCTGCTGGCATGACAGCGCTTCCTGATTTTCGTTTGTGTGGGCTCAGTGAGGAGGAATGTTTTGCTCTGAACATAATAAATAGCATCTTGTCAGGGGCTTGTGCCTTCCACACTCATGAGGCAGCCCGGAAGCGTTTGGAAGGTGCTGCACAGGTTCTGGATGCGTGCCCCAGCCTGTGGCGCCATCCAGACTTAACTGACCTTCTCCTCACCATAATCAACCACTCGTCTATGCTCCATGGGCCGGGAGAAAATACCTCAGAACCCCTGCCCATTTCAACCAGGAAGAAGGCCCGAGCACGGAAGTCTCGAGCCTCACGTCGCTCTCCAGCTGCAGCAGCCCCACCTTCTCCTCCCGAGCGTTGGCCAGAACCATCAGTGGAGGAGCTGGAGGAGCGTCAGCGAGTCTTGGCAGTGGAAACAGACATTCTGTTGAAGTATAATCCATAGCTCTTCCCTGAATTCATGACTGAGATAGAGGGAGGACATCCAGCTCCACTCGTCGATGTGCCCGCAGTCAATTGTGGAGAAACTTCTGGGTCATCTGCAGCAGCCACCATCATGCTTAAGGAGCACAGGCAAGTGTCTTTTCATTCTATTACATCAAAAGATGAATTGTCTTGCCTTGTTGCCGGTGGGGGGGCTCAGCAACAGTCACCCATTTTCGCTGAGCCTTCCCTGCCTGATGCTGCCGCTATCTCGTGTCCTTCACCAGCCTCTCCTGTTTTTTCCTGTGCTCTATCTGTTGGTCTGCTGGTTCCGGGAGGGAGGCATCAAGCCAAGAGGAGGTCAGCGGTCCTGAAGGCCCAGGTGATTACCGCACAGCCATATCCCAGAAGGGAGAGGAAAGAATCCTGTCTACCAAAATCAGAACCAGTAAGGAGTCCCCTGATTTCGGCATTGCGGTACCCAGTACCATCTGTGAGGCGAGTCCTGGGTTCCTCGATGGAAGTCCCCACGCCTGGAGGCCCACCAGAACCCGTCACTTTGCCCGGGCCCCCGCCAGCAGCAGCCGTCACGCCTGGAGGGTCGCCAGCTTCCCTAACCATCATCATGCCTGCTGCGGAGGTTGCCGCAGCAGAGCTACCACCGGACCTCCAGAGGACTGAGCATGGAGCATCGCTGCCTGGATCGACGGAGTCCTGGATGGCAGTGGAGTTCAAGTTTAGGCAAGTTTCCACTTCTGTACCTATTGATTCTATATGGGAGAGGTCTTGTTTGGCTCATGGGGAGGAGATCCAAGTGCAGCCATCAGCTGCACCTGAGCTCACCCTGCCGGGCTCCACCGCTGCCGGTGACCCTGACCCTGTTCTTTTGCTCGTCTTTCCCAAGCCTTCTTCCAGGGTCACTGGGGAAGATCCACCTGAGCCAGAAGTTTCCGTGGGTCCAGGCTCACTGCCTGAAGCCATTGTGGGTTCAGCTTCTCCCTCTGAGGTTGTCACAGATGCTCTGTCCCTGCATGGGACCTCCCTGGGCTGCTGCTTCCCCTCCGGCTGAGGTCACTGAGGGTGCAGTGTTGCTCCCACCTGCAGCCACTGAGGGTGCAGCGTTGTTCCCGTCCGGAGCCACCAAGCATGCGGTGTTGCTCCTGTCTGGAGCCACTGAGGGTGCTGCTATCCTCCAGCCTGGAGCCACCGCAGGTGTTGCAATGCTCCAGCCCAGAGCCACCACGAATGCAGCCTTGCTTCAGCCCGAAGCCACTGTGGGTGCAGCTCTGCTTCAGTCTAAAGCCATCACGGCTGCAGCATTGTTCCAGCCCAGAGCCACTGAGGGTGCAGCGTTGTTCCAGCCCAAAGCCACCGCGGGTGCAGCTCTGCTTCAGTCCAAAGCCATCGTGGCTGAAAATCTACTTCAGCCCAAAACCACCGTGGGTGCAGCTCTGCTTCAGCCCAAAGCCACCATGGGTGCAGCTCTGCTTCAGCCCAAAGCCACCGAGGGTGCAGCATTGCTCCAGCCCGGAGCCACCAAGGGTACAGCGTTGCTCCAGCCCGGAGCCACCAAGGGTGCAGCGTTGCTCCAGGCCGGAGCCACTGCGACTGCTACTTTATCCCAGCCTAAGACCATCGAGGGTGTTGTGGTCCTCCTTCCTCCTCCGCCAGACACCGTCATGGTCCCCATTTCCCGGCTCTGCTTCCCGTTATCGGGTCTTCCTGTGGGGGAGCTGCCTCCAGGGTCACCCCTCCAGTCCTGGTGGCTTAAGAACTCAGGCCTGCCGCCTGAAAAACTGAGCCGCTGGGTCGAGTGGTCCATATTCTCTGGCAGGCCACCGGACTCGTACCACCTGGCTGTCCGGCTGGCCTGGGACTTCAGCAGGCCACCTGACTGGGTTCTTCTTGCCGTCTGCCAGGTTTGGACTTTGGGTGACCTCCTGAACTCTTTAGGCGCTTTTCCACTTGGCACACTTTGGCCTCGTTTGGCCCGGTACGGGACGGTACAGTTCGGCCCGCATATTTTTCTACTGCACTAGGTGTCATTTGAAGTGGGTGGGAAATAGTTAAAAGGGAGGCGGCGCAACCCTCTCCCTCCCGCTACGTAAAACAAGCGTAACTGGCATAAATCAAGCGTAACGTTACGCAAAACACAAGTTGGCAGGATACGAGGTGTCTGTTCTCTGGCTGTTTTTGCCAGAATAAAGGCAAAAATGGAGAACAGAAGGCAAACCCGCAATACGACACACTGTGGAAAGGTACTGGAGCATTTAGAAGACATGAGGATGCAAACTACATTACGTATGACGGTAAGCTAATGATTGTTAATGCTACTTTGCTTTTAAGTCTGCCGTACATCCGTACAATGTACAGATTGTACAACGGTACAATTGTGCCGACGGTACAATCCGCCGTATTGTAATGTCGGCAAGTTATCGATATTAGGTCCTAAAATCTGTATTCTGTGTGTGTGTTTCAGATGGCTCTCTTGTGGCAAAAATATCGCTTCAAATGGTCGGCGTTAATGTTCATCACAGTGATGTGACCCCAAGTTCACGAACGCGAAGTGGCTATAATGTCTGTAGAAATGTTTAGTTTCCTGTGAAATAAATTGATCTGATCTGTGTCAAAATCATGGAGAGACTGTTGAGACGTCATGGAATTTACCTGCTCCAGCCAGTGGTGTTGTGGCAAAACATGGATCAGGTGCCATATAGTAGCATATGAGCCGTTAAATATATATTTCAACAGGTAAATAGTACTGAGTTAGGCATAAGATATATTTAGCAATTATGATGCATTTTAAGCCAAAACAAATGGATCTAGGATTAGAAGTAATTAAAATAAAGCAGTCCCAAGGTTACATGGAGAAATACGTGGATTAACTGGAAATATATTGTATTGAGTATTGCTGACTACCTGTAGATACTGTATAAATATATATTCTCTGCATCAACAGTGAACTATACATGTATTCATGTAGTATTGCCCTGGGAATTTTGACAATAAACCTTTGTACTTTTGCAGATGTCTCTATTTTGTTTTACAGTCTTCAGCAAATGATTGTTTTGGTTACTTTTCTTAAAAATGAGCCATTATTTTCAAAGTCACTGATAAATGGTTCGTACTGTTGACTCTTTTCCCACCGGTGTCTGAACAGACAAAATAGAAAATCATGATGCAAACACATAAATCACTAAATTGTTTATTCCAATCAGCAGCAAATTACAGATTATTTAGAATGTGCAAAATTCAAACTGTAAAAAAAAAAAAGAAATTGGAATGGGTCACACACGCCAGCCACGCTGCCTCACTGAGAAGCAACTGGATCGGCCCCTCGTACTGGTCCTGGTTCAGCAGGTCTTCAGCCTGCATCTCTGTAAATAGTGAGGCAAGGTCCGGTTTGGGTGGATCGTTTTCCCCTTGCCTAGATGAAAGACAGAAATGGGTGGTGGATAATTAAAGAAAGTTTAAAACATATTTGAAAAATGAATGAATCTTTATTTCGGATAATTAGATTAAAAGAAAGGAACAGAATAATAGAACAAAGGGGAAAAAAATCCGATAAGGTCAAATTAAACAGGAACTCCTCGGATTATACAATTCAACATAACTTATCAGAAATGGGTGATGGCTGAAGCCGCAGCTTATATTGCCCACCCATGTTCCAGACAAGAATTCAAAAATAAAATAAAATAAGAGTGATTACAAATCAGAACAAAGCTAAGACAAAACGTGACAAAAAATAAGCAACAGCACAACACAGACTGGATATGATAATAACATTACATGTCGTTTTGTATATACAGCCGTGGACAAAATTGTTGGTACCCCTCTGTTAATCGAAGAAAAACCCACAGTGGTCACAGAAATAACTTGAATCTGACAAAAGTGGTAATAAATAAAAATTCTATGAAAATTAACCAGTGAAAATCAGACAATGCTTTTGAATTGTGGTTCAACAGAATTATTTTTAAAAACAAACTCATGAAACAGACCTGGACAAAAATGATCGTACTCCTAGAAACGATTGAAAATAGGCCATAGGGACATGAACATGATCATAGGGACATGTCCAACCAAGATGTGTCCTCTAATTAACATCACAGGTGTCTACAAACTTGTAATCAATCGTATTTAAAGGGTGACAAGTAGTCACTGTGCTGTGACCATTGTGAGTTTTTCTCTTATTAACAGAGGGGTACCAACAATTTTGTCCACGTGTGTGTGTTTGGAGTATTTATTCCTTTAGTTTTTGTTTAAATTGTCCAAGCTTTGTACATGATTTTAATTCAGGTCCAAAAGCGTTCCACAGTCTGACTCCTTGCACTGAAACACAGTGTTGCTTGGTAGTAGTTCTCAGACCCCAGGGCAGACCCAGAACTCACTGGAGAGACAACATCTCCCAGTTGGTCTGGGAACACCTTGGTATCCTCTCTGAAGATCTGGAGCAGGTGGCTGAGGAGAGGGAAGTCTGGGCTTCTCTGCTTGAACTGCTGCCTCTGCGACCTGGACCTCTGGAAAAGTGGTAGAAGATGGATGGATGGATGTCATGTATGGGAGCATTAATGAATGATACAAAGTCTATAGTGTGGGTTGATTCAGCAAATATTTCACTCTGCGCAGTATTGTGACGGATTTGCATATTTTATCTTTAATATAATTAATATGTGACTTCCAACACAGTTTATTATCAATTATTACACCAAGGATTTTAATTTTGGAGACCCTTTCAATCTCTACCCCATTTATACTGAGTTTAAATACTGAGTTGTTGTGATGGTGTGAAATAACGTTATCAATAAAGTTTAGCCACCACTGTGTCGCCCTGGTTTCAAGTGTGGGTGGTGTTTTGTGCTTGTATTGCTAAAATATAAAAGGAAGCACTACAATGGGTCTCAAATATTTGTAATGTGTTCTATTACTGTGATATCCTACCGTGTAGCAATGATCACACTTGAGTTATTTCTTTGGCTAACTCTGCCGTTTATTCTGCAACACACATAATATGACTGAACATGGATTCTGCGCGGGGTTTTCACACTCTTGTTCTAATGTGTCCCCTTAATAGTAGTGCTGAACAATACAGGTAGTTCCCCCTAGAGGCATGTGCCAGTAATGTTTTAAATTAGACTTGCAGTCTACCACATCCCTCCCCTCTAGATTAAACTACTTTTAATTACACTAGCCAATTATGCTAGACATCCTGGAACTCCCATTTAACCCTAAACAATCACAGTTACTTTTAACTTCTTAAACACATGTGCCATACACATAATTTCTTTCTCTTTTTTTTTTTTTTTTTTTACATGTATAACACACATAACAGTCTAACTGGGGATTTGGTTTGACTACCGCATCCCAGTGAGGTTCCAGGACGCATTCTTGTCCTGTGGCTGGGGAACTCACTACTGACTAAGTATAGTCCTTCAAGTAGTCTGGAGCTTTCCTAGCTCGCTGAGATCTTCTCACGGCGGGTGAGCCAACTGCAGGTGAAGACTCAGACTGCTCCACTGTTTCGGCTGCTGCAGTGCTGCCCGTAGAATCTGCAGAGACGGTTACCTCAGGTTTCACCTGAAGTGGTGGTTCGTTGATGCTCTCCTCAGGATGGGTGTCAGACAACACCTCTGGTGCCATCGGCAGGGGAATGGAGCTCCTACCACGAACTTGGTCGATGTGTCGCCTCACCACTTGTCCATGACCTAATGTCACCTTGAATGACACAGGGCCTGTCTTTTCTGTTATTTCTCCTGGTACCCAGGCTGGTCCTGAGCCAAAGTTGCGGGTGTAGACCACGTCTCCTTCTCTCAGTATTCTCTCTCTAGCATGCATGTCATGATAACCTTTTTGTTTCTCTTGTTTATCATGCACTTTGTTTCTGAAGTCTGGATGTATTAAGTCAAATGTTGACCTCAACTTCCTTCCACACAACAGCTCAGCTGGTGACTTGCCAGTTGTAGATTGGGGTGTTATTCGATAGCTGAACAGAGCTCTAGACATTCGGGTTTCAATAGAGTCTCCTGTCATCTTTTTCATGAGTGACTTGAATGTCTGCACGGCCCTCTCGGCTAAGCCGTTAGAAGAAGGATGGTATGGCGCAGTCGTGATGTGACGTATGCCATTCTTTTCAGAAAACTCTTGGAACTGTTCACTCGTAAAACATGTACCGTTATCTGATACTATGATTTCAGGTAGCCCATGTTGGCTGAAACTCTTTCTAAGACATTCAATGGTAACAGTAGAAGTAGAGCTACTCACAGAATATGCATCGATCCACTTTGAGTATGCGTCAACTATGATCAGGAACATTCTTCCCATCCATGGACCTGCGTAGTCAATGTGAATTCTTCTCCATGGTTTATCTGGAACTTCCCAAGGATGTAGTGGGGCTGCTGGAGGACTGTTCCTGTTCTCCTGGCATGCCGCACATGACTTCACAAGCGCCTCCACCTCTGCATCCATGTTGGGCCACCACATGTAACTCCTCGCCAACGCTTTCATGCGAGTGATGCCAGGGTGTGCTTGGTGTAGTTGTTGCAGTAAGGCATTCCTACCAGGTGGTGGAACAACCACGCGTCCTCCCCACAGGATACAACCTTCCTGGGTGCTGAGCTCATCCTGTCGTCGGGCATAGGGAATGAACTCAGGACTGTTCATCTTCGGCCATCCTCGCAAGATGTATTCTCGCACTCTTGCTAGAACAGGGTCTTTGTCTGTCCACTTCTTTATTTGTTGTGCGTTCACCAGGGGCACGCCGATATCTTCAAACAATAGCACTCTCTCCTCCTCCTCAGGCGTGCTGTCTCTTCCTCCATCCAAGGGTAGCCTACTCATCGCGTCAGCATTCGTATGGTCCCGTCCGGCTTTGTAAACGATGGTGTACTCATACGCTGCTAATGTAACGGCCCATCTCTGAATTCTCTGAGATGTCATCTGGGGTATGGCTCTCATTTCACTGAACAGTGAAATTAATGGCTTGTGGTCAGTCACTATAGCGAACTGTCTCCCGTACAGGTATTTGTGGAATTTTTTTACACCAAATACTACTGCAAGGCCCTCCTTGTCTAGCTGGGAGTAGTTTTTCTCAGCTGCACTAAGAGTTCTTGAGACGAACCCTATGGGTCTCTCTGAGCCATCCTCCATACGATGAGAGAGTACAGCACCCACACCGTAGGGTGATGCGTCACACGCTAGGATGAGTGGTTTGTTTGAATCATAGTGCACTAACACACTACAGGACTGAAGTAGCGCTTTGGACTCTTCAAACGCCTTCTGCTGCTTGACCCCCCATGACCATTTTTCTTCCTTCTTAAGTAAGGTATGTAGTGGTGCCAGCAGCGTGGAGAGCTTTGGGAGGAACCTATGGTAATAGTTCAACAAGCCCAGGTAGGCTTTTAACTCAGTAACATTTTGTGGCTCAGGCGCCTCCGCAATGGCTTCCACTTTGTCTGTTAGAGGGTGTAGACCACTGGCGTTGATCTTGTGGCCTAGGAACACCACCTCTTTTCCCATGAACTCACACTTGCTTCTTTTCAACCTCAGACCGCTTTTCTCCAACCGTTGAAGCACTTCCTCCAGCGTTTTCAGATGTTCTTGTTCATTTGGTCCTGTACAAAGGATGTCATCCAAATAAATGGCAACATTCGGAATTCCACCTAGGATGCCCTCCATAGTTCTCTGGAATATAGCAGGACTGGAAGCTACTCCAAATGGTAAGCGTGTGTAGGTATATAAGCCTTTGTGTGTATTGATGGTTACATACTTTCTTGATTCTTCTTCCAGGACTACTTGTTGGTAGGCGTGACTCATGTCTAATTTCGTGAAGTGTCGGCCGCCGTTCAGCTGTGCGAAGAGGTCCTCCACTTTAGGAATTGGATACTGATCCACCCGTGATGCTCGATTGACAGTGAGTTTGTAATCTCCACATATTCTAATGGAGCCATCCGGCTTTCTCACTGGGACTATGGGCGCCGCCCATTCTGCAACCTGCACTGGCTCAATGATCTTGTCATCCAGCAGCCTCTGTAGCTCGCTTTCAACCAGTGGCTTGACTGCATAGGGTACCGGTCGGGGTTTGCAGAATCGTGGTTGGGCCTCCTTGTCCACATTAATCTTTGCAGTGACACCTTTTAGCTGTCCTAAGCCTTCTTTGAACACCTCAGCGTGTCTTTCGAGGATCTCCTCCAGCTGCAATTTGGGCTGAGATTCCACTTTATTCACCAACTGATCAATCATGGCCAGTTCTTGTAGCCAACTTCGCCCTAGTAGATTTGGTCCTTCGCTCCCAACTACTACTACAGGTAAGTCCTTTTCTTTGTTTTCGTGCTGCACCTTCACTTGTGCCATGCCTAGCACGTCTAGCTTCTCCCCTGTGTATGTTTTTAATTTTAATGAACAGGGATTTAATTCTGCTGTGTCTGTTTTCTTCCACAGTTGTGTATATTGCTGTTTACTTAATATGGTTACTCCACAGCCTGTATCAACTTCAAATGTTACTTTCATTCCATTAACATTCATGGTACGCGTGATGGGCGCTACCTTGGTCAGCTCCTCTGACGTGTTGTAAATTGTGTGAAAACCCATGTCTTCTGTATCACTTTCTCCCTCCCCTCTCAGTTGATTCGCTCGCTGTTCCTTTCCTGGGCCCTTGTTTTCATACTTTTGCCCATTAACTGTCGCTTTCAGCACCTGTGCGCTGTCCACCTTTATTCTACATGCTTTCTTAATGTGCCCTCGCTTGCCACAATTATGACACAGCTCAGTGGCAAATTTGCACTCGGCGGCATTGTGCTGGCCTTTGCAGCGATAACAACTGGGGAATTTGTGCTGAGTTTTGTCAGTCAACACTTTGTGGACACCTACTTGGGTCTTAGGCACACGAACATGCGTTGCTGTGTCCTCTGTTAGCTTCCCTTGCATCTCTCTCACATCTTTAGATGCTGTTTCCATCGCTTGGCATAATTCCAAAGCCTTTGCAAAAGTGAGTTTTGTTTCAGATAAAAGTCGCCGTTGCATTCGGTCATCATTCACTCCACACACAAGTCTGTCTCTTAACATTTCTTCCAATGAGTCTTTGTAATCACAGTGCAGTGTTAATTTCCTCAATTCTGCCACATACTCTGCTATGGACTCAGTGTTCCTCCTTATGCGTGAATTAAATTTGAATCGTTGCACGATTTCACTCGGTTTGGGGCTGAAGTGCTTCTGAAGCTCAGCAGTAAGCTGGTCGTACGTTTTATCTTTCGGTAATGCAGGGCTTATTAAATTTCTCAACAAACTGTAAGTAGTTGCACCAACTCCACTCAACAGTACAGCCTTCCTTTTGTCTGGCTCCTCAATGTCATTAGCTTGGAAGAAAAAGTCCAACATTTCACTATATTCTTCCCATGACTGAGTCGAGTTATCAAAAGGGGTTACCGTTCCGATTACAGCCGCCATTGCTCGTCGTGGTGGGGAAACCTCGTTTTTCCTCCTCTGAACTTGCACTCGAACTACTGGAGTCACTTGAGTTCGCCACACTTGCAATGTTCTCTGTTTCTCGCCGCTGATTTTTTTCTTTTAATCCTCGTCGCCAATTGTGTGATATCCTACCGTGTAGCAATGATCACACTTGAGTTATTTCTTTGGCTAACTCTGCCGTTTATTCTGCAACACACATAATATGACTGAACATGGATTCTGCGCGGGGTTTTCACACTCTTGTTCTAATGTGTCCCCTTAATAGTAGTGCTGAACAATACAGGTAGTTCCCCCTAGAGGCATGTGCCAGTAATGTTTTAAATTAGACTTGCAGTCTACCACAATTACTGAATGAGTTTAAAGATGAAATACTATACACATATAAACTAAATTCTCATGGTGACTGAACATCTCCCATTCCCCAAGGTGCAAGATACACTATTATGACTAGAACTCATAAAGGATCACAGAAATGATCTGATAAAAATAAATACACAAGCGGTTTATTTTATGGTGGCTATTATTGGATGTGCCATTCATTTGCAATTACTCTGTAATTAATATTCACACAAATACATCTCAATTCAGTCCCTTTCATATTAAGTGGAAATTGTGCTACTTTAAATTTGGCACTTTACCTAAACGTTAACTTAAAGTGAGGTAGTCGGATCCGGGAAAAAAATACTTTTTTTGCGTGCATGGAAAGAAAATCCTACAGACACATATAGCGCGATTGTCTGCGAGTGTGAATGACCTCTTCCATGAGCAAATGTACGTTTTTTGGTCCTTGGATGTTTAAATTGAATTCTTTCCTCCCGAAAATATCATTTTTGAATATTAATTACAGCTAAATGGGAGCAGTTTTGATGCCGACATTTCACATCCTAATATACGTGTTCTATACACCATCGGCTTTTGCGTATCTGACTACCTCGCTTTAAAAAGCAAAAGATTTGACTATAAATATGATGTGTTGTTTACCTGTCAAAACGTCGCCATTCTGAGCAGATCCTGTTTGGACTCTACAATGAAATACACACAAATTAAGTACATGCACAGCACGAAAGTGCAACATGTAAAACAAAAAATAAAATAAAATAAAATAAACTTTTTAACCAGGATTACAACTAGCTTATTTCATCAGATATTGTCAACACAAAAAAGCAACATACTAGGACGGATGTAGCATTAAGCTAGGTCATCGTTTAAACACGATTAAGTTTTCGTCTGTCCTAAGTGAACTTTCCACTGTTGGAAAAAATAACATAAAGCATGAATATCACATCACTCACCGTCCTGTATATCACAATATCACGGCTTCAACTGCTGAAGTTGGGTGCGTCGCGGCTGTACATTCAATTCAATTCGGGTGGCTGGGTCTAATTCCCGGTCCGTCTCCGTCTATTTTGTGGTGGGTCTGCTTGTGCTCCCCACTGCAAGCTCAGTCTGCTTCCCTCTGCATTCTCTCATCAGCCGAAACGCACAGGAAACTCTGCGGAAACTGTGCGGTGTTAGATTTCTGCTGATTTCTGTTAAGCCATTCTATCATTGTGGTTTATAATATCACTTGTTCGCGGGCTCACTGACGAAAAATTGCAAATGGCGACCAGCAAGCGATTCTCGAAAGTCAGCGTAACGCCCACTCTCATGACGCTACGCCCAGACCAATGAATGCCAGCAGTGGCGTGAAGAAACCGTGCCGGTACCCTTTGGACCTACTTTTATCGTTGCCGATAAAAGTGGAACAGTTCCGAAATAATGGAACTGTTAGGCCATTGGGTGCCGAAAGGAAAAGCGGACAAAGGAGGCCGAACCGTGCGAAATGAGGCCAAACGAGGCCACAGTGTGCCAAGTGGAAAAGCGCCTTTTGACTCCTTGGGCCGGGGGGGTTCTAATTCATTATTATTTTGACTGATGTGGGTCCTGATCGGGGTTTGTTTCGTTCCCTCCTTTCTGTTTTCTCCAACCTCCTACCCAGGGTAGGGGGCCTCCTTTTGGTGTTGTCTGGGGATGTCTGGGGTCCACCCCTTTGGGGGGGGGGGGGCTCTGTCATGTGTCTGAGCCTGTGTTCAGACCCTCTATGTATTTTTGTGTATTTTCTGTGTGTTGTTACTTTCTTGTCAGTTTGTTTTGGTTTATGGCTGGAGCCTCCTCCCTTCTCTCCCCGGCACACTCACCTTTCACCCACAGTCTTTTCCCCAGTTCTCAGCTGTGGGTGATTGTCTATTAGGTCACCTTCTCCTGCTTGCTCAGGTGCTCACATCTGTCATTGATTGTATCGATTGTGCTGATGCCTATTTTAAGGGGGCTGCACCATTGCATGGTGTTTTTCTGCAGGTTTGGCTGGCGATCACTCTCGCCTTTGTTAGGCTATTTTGCTGCCTGTTCCTTTGAGTTTGCTCCAAGGTTGGCTGGCGATCGCACTCGCCTTAGCCTTTACTATTTTTTGCTGACCTGTATTCCCTTTTCCATAGGTGTTGTGTATGTCTTTATGTTTGTTTAATAAATGTTGCAAACTCACGGCCGGCGTGTAGTGCCTTTCTCTCTCTGCCCCAAAGGGGCATTCATGACACTTTTGACTGAAAGTTATATAATGCGATATGGCTGCCGTGGCATTATGCAAATTAGATGCGTAAATTTACTCCTATCTCAAACTTTGGATCATATTCTGCATCTTTCTAATTGACATTAAACCATTATCTCTTACCACTTTCAAATTATAGCTTTTGAAAACCCTTGACCACCAGAGGGGATGGAGGCTGACAGTGCAACGGAGTGCCACAGACAGTCATAAGATTAAGATACAGCTTAAGAATCCGCTGCAACCCCCAGACAGATGAGTTTGACTCCTTATTGCACTCAACTGCGCTCAACAAGTCAAGCCGGTCCCTCCACGCAACCGGAGCCAAACCAAAAACCATTCCGAGCACAAGGCACACTTGCCGGCTCAGCGAGGGAAAAACTAAGACACAATTAAGAATCTGTTGCAACCCCTAGAATAGATGAAGGGATGACTGATGAGGCCAAATTGAGCCTATAGAAGCGGGTGAACATTGAGGAAGAGGCCAGCCAGCAGCTGCACATACATCCTCCCAGGGTGCACCCCTGAGTGAATCGAGTGAGCCACCAGCCTATCTGGTGATCCCGCTCCAACCTGTACATATGCGAAGCAACCAGGTCAATTATTCAATGGGACAGGCGCTGCTTAGGAACATGCCTGCCCATCGTGGATTCCCCATATGACACAAAAAGCTTGTCTGAAGAACGGACAGACTTCGTACGGTCAACATAAACTTAAGGGCCCCACTGAGCACAACTATAAAGCCTGTCAGCCTCTGAAGAAGTGTGCGAGGTGGGTAGAAGGCCTCAAGCACAAGAAGGTGGGAAACAACCCATTAGCCAGCACCCTGGGCTGAAAGCTGGGTTGGGCTGCAGGCAAACCACCTGATCACCGTTAAACCTATGGCATGCCACGTCCACAGAAACCACATTCAGTTCACAGACCCTCTTGGCTGAGACAATTGCCAAGAGAAAAGCCATCTTAGAGGAGAGCAGACGAACGCCAGCATTGGGGAATGGCTCAAAAAGGGGGCAAGCATAGAGCCCTAATAACTGTCTGGAGATCCCAAGTGGGCAGCAACAGAAGCTGAGAAGGACGGCTCCGTTTCACGCCACTCAAAACTGCTGAGCCAAGGGACGTAACACCACCACCACCAAAGGCTCATCTGGTGACAACAGTAGCTGATGCATACCACTCTCCTTGACGTCTCCAACATCATTGGCGACCATCATTTTTGCTCAGCGTGAGTCGACTTTCATCAGAAAACAGCACTGAGGCCCACTGGTCCCTTGTCCAACGTGACATGATTTCTGGCCCAGGAAACACGCACACAGGCTCGAGTAAGATTTAAGAGTTTATTAACAGCAGGTGTATGGATGAGTGAGTGGGAAATGTGAATGCAGTCTTGGGGACAGGAAAGCACCGAGGGCAGAACAGACACTGTACAGCCAGACAACACTGAGGACAGAGCAGAGAGCAGGGGATGAGCAATTGTCACAGCAAGGCGGTGAAAGTTATATTGTGGCTTACTTGTAGATGTACTGGTGGCTGGCGTTGACAAGAAGAACTCCCGCCTGGGAGACAGCGCCCAGCTGCGCTTGATGCAGGGGAGATGAGAGGAAAGGCAATGAAAGGAAATTCCGCCGCCAGGAGGACCCACCTGTGCACAGGGGAATAACTGAAGACAACAGGTAAGAATTCCTTACGTGAGGGCGAAGAGTAGCGGCGTTGGCCGAGAGGAGTAGGCGAACGCAGAGCTTGAGTGTGGAGGAAAGCTGATGGCTCCAGACCGAGGCTGCGGGCAGAGCAGGTTAAATAGTCACAGCCTGATGAAGCCCAGGTGTGCGCACGGCTGGAGCAGATGACAGGCGGGAGCGAGTTGTGACAGTACTACCCCCCCCCCCCGAGCAGCGCCTCCTGGCGCTGGCTTGTCGGGGTGCGCCCGATGAAACACCTTAATAAGCTGCTTGTCCAGCATGAAGGATGGGCGCACCCAGCGTCGGTGCTCAGGACCATAACCCTCCCAGTCCACCAAATACTGCAACCCCCAGCCCCGGTGTTGGGAGTCCAAGATGGCAGTGATGCTCCATGCCGGGTGTCCATCGATCATCCTGGGGGGGGGGGGCACTCTGGGGGGGGGCAGAGAGGGTTAGAAACTACAGGTTTAACCTGAGACACATGAAACGTGGGATGAACACGGAGGGGAGGGGGGAGCTCCAAATGCACAGCCACCGGGTTAACCACCTTCATGACAGGGTAAGGTCCCACGAAGCGCTGAGCCAATTTCTTCTTCTCCCCCTTCAAATTAATGTTCTGAGCAGACAACCAAACTTGTTGACCCACCTGGTAGCGTGGCGCAGGCCTCCTGTGGCGATTTGCAGACTTGGCGTTGCGTGATGCGGCACGAACCAGGGCCTGACGCGTCTTGGTCCACAGCCGATGACACCGTCTCACGTGGGCCTGAACGGATGGAACTGCCACCTCACCTTCTTCCTCAGGGAACAGCGGGGGGTCATAGCCTAAAGACGCCCGAAAGGGGGACATCCCAATGGCCGAAGACAAAGTGGAGTTATGGGCATACTCCACCCAGGGAAGATGAATGCTCCAGGAAGAGGGGTTAGAGGAGGTGACGCAGAGCAGAGCAGCCTCCAGCTCCTGGTTGGTGCATTCGCACTGTCCATTAGATTGGGGATGGTGTCCAGAAGTCAGACTAACAGTGGCCCCCAGCGTGGTGCAGAAGCTCCTCCAGACTTTGGACACAAATTGTGGCCCCCTATCAGAGACAATGTCAGTGGGGATGCCATGCAGCCTGACCACATGCTGCACCAACAGATCGGCCGTCTCGCGCACTGAGGGAAGCCCAGGGAGAGGCACGAAGTGGGCCGCCTTGGAGAACCGGTCTACAATAGTCAAGATGGTGTTGAAAGAGTTGGAGAATGGCAGACTGGTGACGAAGTCCAAAGTGATGTGTGACCAGGGCCTCCCGGGAACCGGCAAGGGATGGAGAAGACCCCCAGGAGGAGTGTTGGATGACTTATTCATGGCGCACTGTGGGCATGCACGCACATAGTTGGAGACATCCTCCCGGAGTCCGGGCCACCAAAAGGACCTCTGGAGAAGATCAACCGACCGGGAGACACCAGGGTGGCAGGCGAGCCTAGAAGTGTGAGCCCAGTGGATGACGTCGCCACGGACTGACGAGGGCACAAACAATCTTCCCGCTGGGCCGCTGCCAGGATCAGGCTCGGACTCCAAGGCCTTAAGGACCTTATCTCTAATGGCCCAGGAAACAGCCCCCATGACGCACGATGCAGGAACAACAGTATGGACCTCATCCTCTGGGGGTTCAGGGGCGTACAGCCTGGACAGCGCATCAGACTTCTTATTTTTGGAAGCTGGGCGGTAAGTGATGGTGAATTTGAACCTGGCGAAGAACAGCGACCAACGCGCCTGGCGGGCATTCAGGCGCTTGGCCGTCCTGATGTATTCCAAGTTCTTATGGTCGGTCCAAACCATGAAAGGTTGAGCCGCCCCTTCCAACCAGTGACGCCACTCCTGCAGCGCGAGCTTCACGGCCAGGAGCTCTCTGTCGCCGATGTCATAATTGCGCTCGGCCGGGGATAGACACTTGGAGAAGAAAGCGCAGGGGCGCAGCGCGCCGTCAGCCGTTGTGCGCTGAGACAAGACCGCCCCGACCCCAGTGTCAGATGCGTCCACCTCGACAAAACACTGGTGCTCAGGATCCACAAGAGACAGGACCCGGGAGGATGCGAATTCCTTCTTGAGGGTCTCAAAGGCTGTCTCCGCTTCCGTCGTCCACTGAAAACACACCTTCGGCGAGGTGAGGCGGGTCAAAGGGGGGGTGATGGCACTGTAACCAGGAACAAAGCGGCGGTAAAAGTTAGCGAACCCCAAAAATTGTTCCACCTGCTTCTTAGAGGAGGGGGTAGGCCACTCGACCACAGCTTTAACCTTGGCAGGGTCGGGGAGGAGCTGATTGTGCGAGACAATAAACCCCAGGAAAGAGAAGGTTTTAGTAAAAAACTCGCACTTCTCGGCTTTCACATAAAGCTTGTTCTCCAACAGGCGTTGCAGGACCCACCTCACATGGACCAGATGCTCCTCCCGAGACCGGGAGAAGATCAATATGTCGTCCAGGTAGACGAAAATGAAGACCCCCAAGAAATCACGAAGCACGTCATTTATCAGGCGTTGGAAGACGGCAGGAGTGTTGGTGAGCCCAAACGGCATAACAAGGTATTCGAAGTGGTTTCTGGGCGTTTGGAAGGCTGTCTTCCACTCGTCACCCTTCCGGATCCGGACAAGATGATACGCACTGCGGAGGTCTAATTTGGAGAACCAGGACGCCCCCTGGAGGGTATTGAAGGCTGAGTCCATAAGTGGCAGAGTATAACGATCCTTAACCGTGATGTCGTTTAGGGCCCTGAAATCGATACAAGGCCTCAAGGAACCATCCTTCTTCGCCACAAAAAAGAACCCAGCCCCCAGGGGGGATGAAGAGGGGCGGATAATTCCGGCACTGAGGGATTCCCGGATATACAGTAGGTGTCCATGGCCTCACGTTCTGGGGCAGAAAGGCTATACAGACGACCAGAAGGGAGGGGCGCCCCCTGCAGGAGGTCGATGGCACAATCGTATGGGTGATGGGGTGGGAGGGATAACGCCTTCGACTTGCTGAAAACCCAGCCCAGGTCGTGAAACTCCGATGGCACAATGGAAAGGTCCGGCGGGGTGGAGTCCAGGGCGGGTGCGGACACAGATGGGGCACAGGCCGCAGACTGGAGACAGGTTCCCAAACAGAAGGTGCTCCACGATAGGATGCAACCGGTCTGCCAATCAAACACCGGGTTGTGGAGGCGTAGCCCAGAATAGCCAAGGATGATGGGTGCTGCCGAGGTGGGAAGGACATAGAAACTGAGGTCCTCATGATGGTTGCCAGAGATAATGACGGAGATGGGTTTGGTGATGTGGGTGACCTTTTCCAGGGGAGAACTGGTCAGGGCGACGAGATTGAGGGGAGTGGGCAAGGCTTGACAATGGATGCCCAGGCGGGTTGCTAGGCTCTTAGAAATAAAACACTGTTCTGCCCCCGAGTCCACCAGTGCATGAGATGTATGACCTATGGAGTTGTGTCAGAGTCTGATTTGAACCTGACATTTGGATAGGGGATTAGACTGGGAAGCGTCCACGAGGCCCCCTATATTGACTCGCGCACCTCCCCTTTTGACTTCACCGGGCAGACCTCCACGGGATGTTGGTCATCTCCGCAATACATGCAGAGACCCAACTCCCGGCGGCGCTGTTTCTCCGCTGAGGAAAGTCTAGCCCGCCCGATGATCATAGCATCGGGGTTGGCGGCGGCCTCCGGAGGAGGTAACGCCAGGGGGCGATACTGAGGAGCGCGGGAAAGGGCTCTGCGCGAGCGGCTGAATGGCTTCCGCTCGGCGGCCCGCTCCCTCAGCCTATTATCCAAACTGATGGCTAAGGAAATTAACTCTGGCAGCCGATCTGGCTGGTCCCGGCTAGCCAGCTCATCCCGCAAATCAGAATTTAGACTACGAACAAATAGGCTGCAAAGCGCAGCATCACACCAAACAACCTCTTCCGCCGCCACCCGGAAGTCGACAGCGTAATCGGCCGCTAAGTGGCTACCCTGGCGAAGGCTAAGCAGCCGCTCGGCCAACACGCTATCACGATCTGAATGATCAAAGACCTCTAGAAAGTCTTGCACGAACTGGGCATAGGTCAGGGTCGTGTAGCTGGCCTTCGCCATAACGGCGTAAGCCCAGGCTAACGCTCGCCCTTCCAGAAGGTTGGAAACATACCCAATTCGGCTTTGGTCTGGTGGGAAATCCCCGGGCA